>PNEQ01106709.1:0-17997 GCA_003012365.1 Medauroidea extradentata
TAATGAGTTTAAATAAATTATTTATGATTAAATGCCTGGTCTCGTTAATCCGCCCACGTGCTCACGAGACCCACAAACACTGCTAAGAACCCTGAGATTGAGCTCCTCACGCCTACCCAGAGTGACGCCGAGGCCCTAACGTTTGTATAAGGTGATGATAATCTTGGGCAAAGGGGCCCTCCAATGTACCATTACATTAGAGAGGGCCAAAGGCCCGAGAAAGGTGAACAGCAGCCCACACTTCAGCACAGGCCTGTTCACTGGTTAGCAGTTTTATTCAGTGTTCTCTCCGATTCCAGTTTGAACTTTCAATTTCAGTTTCCCAGGTGGATTTATACTCAGACTTACTGCAGAAATTCACGAAGTACTGTAGTTTTGCATATTATGAGTGAGCTATACAAATATTTTTAGGATCATAAATAGTCAGAAATAACAAATGTCAGTACATATTACTGTATGTACGCAGTTTAATTTTTACACCAAAAAGTATATTCAGTACTCTTTTCACACAGTAGACATGATAATAACAATGTACTTCAAAATTAATAGTACCTGATTTCCTTTTGAGCAAAGGTCTGTTACACTTTAAACTGTAAACTTGTACGAGGAACCTGTTTATAATCATTTCCACCCTTGCACGCACTTATCTGGTTGCATAAAACTGTTCCCACTCCAACCCAGTTGTAAGTTAGTCACTTGCTCGGGCATAAAGTTTATCGCTGAAAAAAGGACAGTTCATAGTTTTATTTCTAAAATATCATATGTTGTCATTAATGTGGTATATTTTTCACATGTCCACAAAGCGCACAGACAGTTTTACAATATATTAGCAAGCATAATGTCTGCAATGGACTTCTACATAAGGCAGCACAATCTTGGCCAATTCTGAAAGCTATAAAAACAGAGAAAATTACCATTGCTGTCAAAAAGGTTTGACCTTTGGCTGTTGATTCTTACCGTCTGTTTGGAAAGTGTTTTGATTGGTATGTAAATGTTGCTGAATATACCCATGTTGATTATTTTATTTTGATTCAGGACTGTTGTACTAAAATATTATCATACAAGGAACTACATTCAGCAATTCACTGTCAACCATACAAAGAGGCAGCCGTTGTTAATGTATAATAATATTGAATAATGGGCAGATATCTTTTTTCCGAATGCTGATTTCAATAGGGCTCACTTTATCCCAATCAACAACCACCAATTTGCACTATTACATTGATAAGAGTGCTGCGTGTGAATGACTAAATTATAGTATGTTATTATTTTTAGTGCTACTTATACTACTAAAAAAATAATTCAGCTTCAGTATGTAATAAAACTGCACTAAACGGTGTAAACAAACCAGTAAAGGTATTTTTATTGTGTTCGCTAGTCTTTAATGAGACATTTTTTGTTGCCAAGTGCTTGGCAAAGTCACTAAGTTGACAACTGCAGCTGTTTTAAGCTTTTAAGCACGGCACATGCTCAGCTATGTAACACAAGGATTTAGGGTCTAGGGCGTGGGACATGTTTGTTATTATCAGACAGAAAATTTAACAGTAGCAATAAGTTATATTGTTTATAACTTTTTAATCTGCAAAGTGTTGTCAGGAATTAACCAGCCACTACAAATGTTAAACAGTAGCTTAGCACGACCTCCAAGAGATAAAGTCTCACAACATTGTATATTTACTTAGAAGCTTAACAACTCCAATAGGTGTATATAGCACCCCTGTAACTTTCTTAAGACTAATTTTCCAGCCGTAAGACTTTGCAGGTATGATATTGGTACTAAAACAGTTGAAAAACAGCAGTTACAAAAAAACATGCATGTTGCCCATTAAGATGTACCTATTACGTAGTATATTATTCATGAAATCCCAGTACTGAAAAATAAAACAATACTTAGGAAATTATAACATGCATAATCAGCTGGTTCTTGGCAAATGGCCATCTTGACTTTGACTTGAGGTTTTCAGTTAATTGAAAACGTATAGTCAACGCTGCTTGACTGCAGCTTTGCCGACGCCATTGTGCACAACACTATACGTATTGAAAGCTATCATAAAGTCAAATGTTAAAGTTTTAAATTGTGTAATTACCCCAAGCAAGGCACAGTGAAGGGTGCGCACAGCAAAAGGATAAACATGGAAGGGCAAAACATCCTGTGTTGTGCTCTCCGTTTTGTATATCTAATTCGGCACGCAGCCACAGCCAACCACAGAGCTAGTAACACCCACCTTCATCTAGCCGTTTCATACTAGCCACACCTTCCCCATTGCATTTGAGACATACTTATCTACTATCCCACTTGCTTACCGTATTTACCGCCATATAGCGACCACCCGGCGTATAACGACCACCCTGTTTTTGAAGGTAGATTTCTGGGAAAAAATTTTTTTTTTTTTTGGTAAAAACCCAGGAAAAACGTGTTGTCCAATTTTGAACAAATTTCGGTAAAAACAATTCTAAATAATGTGTATGTGTGTAGTGTTCCTTTCCGTCTGGCCGACTTAAGAATGAATTCACGCAAAGAGTAAAAAAAAAAAAAAAAAAAAAAACAACGCGAGTGGAATGCATTAACAAACACGGGCCATTGTTGTGAAGCGTGTTCTGTGTATGCCGTGCGGTGGGACGGCTTTGGGGAGGGGTTGGAGCTGCTTTTTTTTTTTTGCTCAGGGATGCCGGGAAGGGAAGTTTTGTTTACAGCTACCGGGTGGTCGCCATTGTGCTATACCCATACGTATTGTGTAGAGACGGTAAAAAAAGGTTGAGGTATGGGAAAAAGAACAAGTTATACAGCTGAGTTTAAATTTTTTAATATTCAAAGTGTCGTAAAATATTCCAGGTAAATAATACTTTTTTAGTACCTAAATATTGCATTATAAAATCGTTTACTCTGGCACAATATAAGGTCCTTCTAATTGTGTTAGTAGTAGTTACATACAGTAATAGGGAGCCGTGGCTGACATACTGATGTACGGTAATTTACGGTAAACATCGCCGGGAACATGTGCACGGCTTAGAGCACTTCAGTCCAGACTGTACTGGTTGACCTTGATAACTTCCGCTCACTTGCTGCTGCTTATCTGAGTCACGCGCACACAGCTGCATCCCAATTTTCTGTTTAGCGGACAGCGGAATTTTTGGCGGATTTTTAGACATTTTACAGCAGAAACTAGCGGTTCTGTTTAATGTAACGTGTTCTGGTATCTTCTATATGAATTAGATAGCGATCGGAGTTTGGAACGATAGCTAGTGTCATTAGCTTAAGTAAAGGTTAAAACTGGAACAAATATGGTGACATTATTTCCAAGTTAAATATTTTATTTAGGCTATAGTCACGACAGATGAACTGAATGCGTTGCTTTTATGTATTAACCTAAGGACCATTCTTAATTAATTGTTTTGCGAAAAAAACACCAAAGTATCTTACCTTTTTACGTTAGGTATTGCACATTTTGCGTTAAAAATGTATTGTTCAAAAACTTTCTTAAATATATTTTAATCTTATTATTTTTACATTTTAATACGATTTCTCCGACATTGTATACTGTTATCGTCACAACGAAATACTATAGACAAGCCCATAATTAATTTACAATACAATGAAATCACAATGAAGCATCCATTTTCTGGTTTTAACAATTACGGTTGACATTTCTCCACCTACTTGGCAGGCGGATTTATTACGACACTTCCCGTCCAGATTCCGGCAGTAAATCCGCTAAGTGTTCAAAAAAAAATATAATATTGAAATAATAAAGTTTTTTTATACTTAAAGCTTTATATAACCTATGTTAAATAATATACGTCTTCTCAATAATCAAATATTATTCCTTTTTAATTTATTATTATTATTATTATTAGCGGAATTTTAGCGGATTTTGCAACAAAATTTAGCGGGCTATAATTCTACGACTTGGCAACACTGCCCCACACACCACATGCAGCAGTCGCTCACAACCGCCTCGCCTTGCTCATACGTAAACAGCGCCGGGTGGTCCCTCGGTTCGTATGCGGGCTCGGAAATGGATATTTGTGTTGTATATTTACCTGATTTCACCCTCATACACTCTTAAAACACTGCTGTTAAAATATTGGTTTTTTTTTCTCCCTATCCTTTAACCTATGGTCTGGCATTATAACGACCACCCCCTTTATGGGGCCGCGATTTTGGTGAAAAAGGGGGTCGTTATACGGCGGTTAATACATTATATGGTCTGATGTATTTTTATTATAAAACTGTTCAAATAGTGTTGATGTTTCTATCATGCAGCCACAAATGTGATTTTGGTTTTCTCATTTGCATGTTATCTTTCTTTGTGGGTGAATAGTTGAACAGCTCAGTTTTGGTTTTTTCTTCTCAAAGCTGACATCTTTATAAGAATCTTTTTATTGTAACAGTAATTTTTACCTTCAATAATTTTCAAGAGACATGACTGTTCGGCCAAACTGGGTTACTGAGTTCATGTCTGGGTGATTTTTATCTCAGGAGTGTGGGACTTGCAATTTTATTGTTTAGACACTATGGGCACTAAAAGACATTCCCTTGTTAAATTTATGCTCCCGGAACTAAAATTAAGGTACATAAATTAATGGGTTCAAGTTCTAATGAAAGTACCAGGAATCATAAGTTGCTTATTAAATACACACATTTGACACTCAGCTTTATGCAGTTAAAATAACATTAATTTATTTTGTGAAGCAATTATGTTGGATCCTGTACAAAATTAATTTCATAAAACAGTTTAAGTATCAAAAACATGACAAATGTACTATCCTTGATGGAACTAGTTGGTACCTTTCTCATTACACTTGTTAGAGTGAGCTCTCTGCTGAAAGTTCTGTCAAAGTTGTAATTTCGAAATAAAAATTTCAATTGCTTTCCTGGTCCAGTGAGGTAAAATGGCCAAAATAATTCTCATTTGTATCTGACAACAATTTATAAACATCCATTCTTGGCTGTGATAAAAAGTTCCACTACTTACTGGGCTGCCTGAAAGGTGATAAAAAACAATCTTACGGTTATCTTAATATATAAAATGAAGTGTCCTGACTGACACGCTCTCTCATCAATGCACAGCCCAAACCGCTGGAACTAGAACCGTGAAATTTTGAGGGAAGCTTCCCCTTGCCCCATAGGCACCCACTGAGAATGGATTTTATGAAATTTGATAATTAAAGGGGTCAAAAGGGGTGAAATGTGTTTTCAAAGAATCCCTGATATCTCATTAACAGGGAAAGCTATCTTAATTTTTTTACTTCAAAATATTGCCCAAACAATGTGAATTTTTCAATTTTGTGAAATTCAAAAATTAAGAGGGTGAAAAGCCGTAAAATATGTTTTCCATTAATCCGTGATTTCTCATAAACCATTTCAGATAGTGAGGCGATTTTTTTCTTTAAAATGATGCTTAAGTAAATATCTAAAAAGTATTTTTTAAATTTTTCGAAATTCGTCCTTGAAAGCTCTTGAAAAAATAAGACGTGTTTTTAATTAGTCCCACTTATCTCCAAAACCAGCGAAAATATTGAAATGGTTTTTGTTTTAAAATAAATCTTACGTAAATATCAAAAAAGCAATTTCAAGATTTTTCGAAATTCAACCTTGAAAGCTGTTAAAAAAATAACTAAAATACATTTTCAAATAATTATCTGTACCGCTTATACCCGTTGAGACATAGAGATGACTTTTTGATAAGAATGAAGCTTATGTAAATATCTACAAATCAAATTCAGGATTTTATGAAATTCGAAAATTAAGGATGTAAAAAGCAGTAAAATGATACAGTCTTCCAAAAAAAGAGAGTGATCATGGTGAAAAAATTCAACAGTTGTTTCTATTTGCCAACCTATAGCCTGTACATAGGAAAGAATTATCTCAGCCTGCTTTCAAGCATTCACACAGGTATTGTATAAATTTTGTGGCGTGGGAAGGGTGGGGTTATGGGTTCGTATCCCATGTGTGGTGGTACAAGCTGCGTACTCCCACTTATGCACAGTTTAAATTTTGTTTTATTTGTGCGCCGGCTAGCGGCAGAACACTCTCTTCTATCTCGGGGTTCTCCAGTGGGGTCTTGAAATATCAGACGCTTAAATGACGTACTCCACAACGATGCTAACAGAATAACTTTTATTTTTTCTTTCTTTTTAACACCAAAATCAAACAATGTGTCTTATAATCTTTTTCTAAAATCACGTCTGCAAGTTCTTATCAGAACACTTCCTGGGCCCGCTGTACTACATGGTCTATCGTCACCCGAGTCTGGGCCCCTGGACGGTAATTTCAATGCGCACTCATGCCGCAATATTCCCTCTACCGCTCTCCCAACTCCAAGACCCCTCAAAAAGCCGCCTGCACCCCCAGGTTCAAGGCTCTCTCTCCCCCTCCCTTAACAGAAACAAAGTGTTTCTGGGAAATGTTCTAGAAAGGTTCTCGAAGGCTCTCACAACAATGGTACATATTCTGGGTTCAATTGTATAATATACAAAAGAAAGAAATTAAATGTAAAAATTATACCAAACGTTATGCTGGTTAAAAAGTATTGTACATTATTTTAAATATAAATTTATATTAGAATTTGTGCGGAACCAATACGGCGCGAACGGCAAACAGGATACCGGCCATCTGTCTTGTCCAGGCTCCCCCCCATCCCTCATCAGCTACAGCGCGCCCCATCCGGCGCCAGCCAGCCCAGCTGCTACTCCCACTTTGCATCCTCTCCCAACCAGTGAAACAATCCAAAAGTGTTAACTCCTAAACTATTAAATATATCAAATATTGCCAAGAGAGCAAAGTTTCCAGAAATTAAGTGCCGATTCCAACGAGTACCGCAAAGGTGATGCTATGATAAAATTTTATGTTTACACTTTAAAGAAAAGGAAAAATGACAAATGTAAGTCAGAGGCACTCGCTGGTTTATGGACGACTGAGGAGCCTTTTTGTTATTGTAAAATTTCACTCCATCGTGGTTGTCTTTCGCAACAGGTTTCACTGGCTTCGCCACATGCACCATACTGGGTGAGACGAGAACCGAATGTGGTCCCCACCAGCAGGATCCCCAAGATTGCAGCGATACATATACCACTGAACCAGCCAGTATTCTCTACACCGTTCACTTACCTTTACATACCAGTACTTATATTCATAGTCAAACAGCAAAAAAAAAAAATAATAATATTTATAAATACTACCTAGTTCAGATGATCAGGCAGGGTGGGTGCATCACAACCCCCCAGGAAAATTTGCAAGACGTAGCTTAGCCTATTTTTATATTTCCTAATATTAACATAAGTGCTGGACAACATAGGACATGACCGCCTCGAAGGTCGGCTCTTTAGTGCGATAGCATTACCACTTTGACAAACTATACTGCTAACATAAATACTTAAGCATTTCTATACACAGAAAAATTACATAACTTCTCTTTATTTTACAAGTACACGAGAGCATGACAATTCAAGGTCATCTTTATTCGCCCAACAGTGGGACATGCCTACTTTTTACAAAATTAAACCACCCCTTAAGTATAAAACAAACAGTCTATTACACATTATACCTAAAACAACAGATACCTAACTATAAGCTCCACAAAATCATTGCTATGGCCCCCATACATGGTGCCCACGGCTGCCAATCTACTACAACATTCAAGGACAATGTGTTACAGTGACTTGAAAGGCTTTAGGAGGTAGGCATTATAGATCCCTTTTACACCCCTTGTCCCTGCCAGGTGGCTCAACTCCCAGGAGTTTGGACCTGCTCTCCTGGTTATTAGATATGGCCCATTAAAGGGTAAGAACAGTTTGCCCATTTCACTGTTAGCAACCTTGCTATGCTCGGCAACCCTCAGCTACACTTTATCCCCTATATGGAAGGCATTCAACGTTGCTCCCTGGCGTTTGCGTCTCCTTTTTGCATCTGAGCGTAGTTTTGCTCTTATAGACTCCAACTTATGTTCCAACGGCACAGCAGGTTCAGGCGGGAAAGCAATGCTAGCTGCCAGTTGGTCGCGCACCACAGCTCCTCCTGTCAGTTCTAGTGGGGAATAACCAGTGCTAGAGTGTATGTGCACATTCAAAATCTGATTGACCAATGGAATAGCATCCGCCCAACTGGAATGCTTGTGGCAGTAAGAGTGCAACAGCCTCCCTATCTCGTGCATGCAGCGCTCAACTGGGTGGGGAGCTTTGGGGATGACGTATGGAGGCGTAAACAACGTCGACTCCCTTCTATAGGAACTCCCATTTCTAGTAGTCTGCTGTAAACTGGGTGCCGTGGTCATTCAGTACACGTATGGCAACCCCGCGCAGGAAAATACCGGTTCAACAGACATTCTACGCAAGCGGCAGCGGTCGCCCTCTTTAAGGGATAACACACAATATATTTTGTGAACACATCAAGGACAACAAACACGTGACGCACACCCCCCCTTTATGTTGGCAGTGGCCCAAACAGGTCGACCGACAGTAGATCCAGCGGTCCTGCTGGAATGATCACATTTCAAGGACCTTCCCAGTTATGGTTAGGGTACTTGGAGCGCTGGCACAGAGTACAACTGACCGTTTGCCTGACTGACCTGGCCATATTACTCCAATAATAACTAACCCTTAGTAACCAAAGCGTCTTTTTTTCGCCGAAATGTCCCATACTCATATGCACGTGCTCAATCAGGGCACGCACCCAAACCCAAGTCTTTGGCACACAGATCCGCCAGCTGTCCACTTGTATGTCTGCCTTCCTAAACAGGACTCCGTCATTGAGACAATACCAACGCAAGACCTTGTCAACCCCTGGGTCAGCCAGATCAAGATCATACGCTTCCAGTACACTAATGAAGTCACCCCAAACGTGATCCTCTCTTTGCGCCACACCTATATCCCTGAACTGCCCTGTCAGCTCCCTGTCTATCTCAATAGTGATACCAGCCATCACTATTCCTGCCCTTGCCTTCTCTTCGATGACCACACTGTCCCCCTCGACAACACGACTCAATATATCAGCGTATCCATTATCCCTGCCTCCTACGTACTGGATTGACAAATTGTATTCCTGTAGGGCAAGACACCATCTCGTCAACCTGCTACCCATTAGTTTGCATGACAGAAGAAACGACAGGCTATGGTGGTCAGACAGCACAATAACCTTATACTCCAGCACTATGTTCCGCAGTTTACTAAGGCTCCAGACTACGGCAAAGCACTCCCTTTCGGTGACCATGTATCCCCTCTCTGACCTAGACAATGATCTACTAGAAAGGCCAGCAAACACTCTTCTCCCTCATCAGTCTTTTGGAACAATTTCACCCCTAATCCATAACCAGTTGCGTCTGCGCTGAGGTAGAACTCTCAGCTGAAATCGGGGTGGTGGACTATACATTCCGTAGTAAACAGGTGTTTGGCTGCCTGGAAGCTGTCATGACAGTCCGCTGTCTATTGCCACTGCTTTCCCTTTTGCAACAACTCTAACAGTGGTGCCACCACACTCGAAAATCTCTCAGCAAATCTACGATAGAAATTGTAGACTCCTAGGAAGCTTTTAAGCTCTTTCACATTGCGCTGGACAGGGAAATCGTGGATGAGCCCTACCTTCCGACCATCAGGGCGAATGCCGTAGGTGTCCAATACAAAGCCTAAAAAGGTAACCTCTTCTCGTAGGAAAAGCGACTTGTCCAATCTCAATTTCATCCCAACTACCCTTAGCCGTTCAAACAGCTGCCTTAAATGACCTATGTGATCTTCAAAACTTCCACTTGCTGTCAAAATGTCGTCCACATAAATATGCATGATAGAGCTAACTTCTGGCCCCAGGGACGCGTCCACGGCTCAGCAAAAATCTCCCACGCTGTTGGATAAACCAAACGGTAGGACACAGAACTGATAACTCCTCCCTTTGTAGAGGAAAGCCGTGTACTTTCGATCGTTCGGGTAGAGCGGAACATGCCAGAATCCTTTGCAAAAGTCCAATGTGGATACGACCCTAGTACCTTGAAATGCTGTGAAAAGTTCGTCTGGTTCGATGGGTGACTGCCTATCTGGGATTATTCGGGTGTTCACCGAGCGGGCATCCGGACAGACCCTCGCCGATCGATCCTTTTTTCTGACGCAAACTAACGGGTTTACGAATGGGCTGTTCCCACGTTCAATAATCCCGTTACGCTCCATGTCTGTAATCTGTTTATCTACTTCTGCTCTACAGCTCCATGGGATGGGGTATGTTTTTTGTTTGAAAGGCGTACTGTTCCCGACTGGAATGCGGGCCATATACTTGCTAGTGTGCCCTGGCTTATCAGAAAACACATCCTCGGACTCCCACAATAAATGTTTGACAGCTTGTCGTTGCTTCCAGGAACCAGTTTGACAGCATGACATAACCGCATTCACCCTCTCTTCCCAAGTGGCTATAGGCGGAGGCGTTGTCTCACCCTTACCCCCCACAGTGTTGCCACCCTCTGTCTCAGTTCCAACCCCAGAAAGTACGTAACCTGCAGCTCGCAAATTTACCTCGTCCATCAGGGATATGTTAAGAAATCACGTCATGTTGTTGCATAAAGTCAATGCCAAGAATAATTTCCCAGGTCAACTGCAGGACCACTAGACAAATCGCCCTATAAATTTTATCTCCGAAATAAATGTCTAGAAATACCTGTCTGTTTACTTTCTGCGTAGGAAACTCAATTCCCTTCTTAATAATGTTATCCAGAAACTGCTGTGTGGTGCCAGAGATTTCTGACCCTGAATCAAACAGAATATCTACTGTAATACCCTTAATTTTTCCGGGGAGTTCGGGCACAAAATTACCGGGCAAGAGTTCGGATTCTTCAGACAAGAGGAACGCTCTATCATCTGCCTGCATTGTGGCAGCCATGTGTGCGTGTGTACATGTGCCGGTCGCTTTGGCCTGGCTGCCTATGCCATGTGACCGCGCCCGTTTCCCTTTGGTTGGTTAGTATCTTTTGCCCGCCTGTAACCGTCGCTGAAATGCTGCCTTCGTGGTATACGATCCCACACCCTGTCATTCTGTGTATCCACGTGTCTGTCCCATGCGCGCCAATGTTCGTTTCTCCTACCTTCCCCTTCAAGTGTTCCGCACTGCTTACTCTGCGCACCCCCCTCTCCTAGTCCTGGCTCACGTGATCGCCAACGCTCGTTGCCCCTACTTTCCCCTCCAGCTGCTTCACTCTGCCTGCCTGACTCACAATAGCGGTCGCGCGGACCTGTACGCTATTCATTCTCACGTGACGTACCACCTTCATACTGACCACACTCCCTGTCATATCTCCGCTCGGGTTCGTTCCCCTGCATGCCACGTGCGTCGCTTGCCCAATAGTTGACATGGTATTCATGGTTCTGTCGCATTTCACTTGCACCCAACAGCCCCATCCTATTGAGTTCTTGAAGCACTTTTCGCAGCTGCTCCACGTTTTCCACCTCTTTACCCACCAGTACTCGCTGGACCTCTAGTGGGGTCTGGGCATAGACAAGCATTACTATGTCAGACTCAGACAGGGGTTGATCGAAATATCATGAGTGCTCGACTACTTGGCTAAGGTGCGCTTCTAGGCCCCCCACGCGGCAAGTCCCTTGGTATAACTCGGCCCTATTAGCACCCTGGTTTTTGGTGTCCCAATACTCCGACAGAAACTCACGCTCAAACTTGTCATACGTGGTTTTTTCATCCTCGCGTAACAACAACCAGTTACGGCATTTTCCTGTGACAGATCGCTTAGCAACTATAATTCGTTCTTGCTCAAGGCAGTCATAGATTTTAAAAAATTCTCTTAGCCGCTCAAGGTGTTTTTTAGGGTGCTCTTCTCGCTCACCCCTGAACCTAGGGATAACCCCTTCCTGGTAGTTGTGCCCCAGACATAATCTCACGTTCCCTGCATTTTCGTGGTGGCTGTGGCATGTGTTACACAACTCGACTATCTTTAGCTCCAACACCTGCAGTCGCGCGGTGAGTGTATCCAGACCGGTCAATCTCTCCCCCCTTATCTCTTCACGTGCCGTGTTCAAGGTCTCGCTCAGCTTAGTTACTTCCCCGCTCTGTTTTTTTACTGTCCCGTGGCAGATTATTATCTCGTTCTCCACATCGACGATGCGGTCCGTTATCTGTCTCATTCCCTCCCGAGTCTGTCTTATTTCCTCTTCCGCGAGTTGTCTACTCTCACCGTTTTCTCTGCGTAGTTCTGCAACTACATCGCGCACGCTGTCCACATTTTGCCTACAGATGCTTTCCCTTATCTCTTCTACGGTGTCGCCTACAGCACTGGGGATAGCATCGGCCACAGCCCGATTTACCATGTCCTCTATTATAGTGCGGTTTTCAGCCCTAATGTCATTTAGCACTGTTTCCATCATTTAGCGATTCTCCGCCCTATTTTTCTCCAACATTTCGCGGTTTTCGGCCCTGATCGCTTCTATCATTCTACTGTTTTCCTCCCTGCTTTTCTCCATCATTTCGCGATTTTCCGCTACTATACTCCTCATCATTTCTCGATTTTCCGCCAGAAGCGACCTCAACACAGCATTAAACCCTACGGTATTAGGTGTGTCTTGGCTCAATTTCCCCAATTCCAGGACTATTGCATAGCTGCCAACCTCAAGGATTCAGAAATAGTACAATTTTAAAAATGAGTATAATTGTGCGTAAACTAGTCGCGGCATTTCACGTGTTTTGTATATGTAAATGCCATCGAACTAAAACACTTTAGCTATTTTTTAAATAAAATACTATACTGTGGATAGTAACTGTCAGCTGTCTCTGGAACGTAGCTGAAGGTCGCAGGAGTACAGGAATCCTTGCCCAAGGTCTCTGGAACATCACTGAAGGTCGCAGGGTACAGGAATCCCTGCCCAAGGTCTCTGGAACGGCGTCGAATAAGCGTCTTCTTCGGCATCTGGTCGTTCCCCAAGCTGTACTTGTTATTTCTTGTCTCGGGCCCGACGTTATTGGCGCCATGAACACGTGATGTGGTGGTACAAGCTGCGTACTCCCACTTATGCATTGTTTATATTTCATTTTCTTTGTGCGCCGGCTAGCGCCAGAACATTCTCTTCTATCTCTGGGTTCTCCAGTGGGGTCGTGGAATGATCAGACACTTATATGACTTACTCCACAACAATGCTGACAGAATAACTTTTATTTTTCTTTCTTTTTAACACCAAAATCAAACAATGTGTCTTAATAAACTTTTTCTAAGATCGCGTCTGCAAGTTCCTATCAGAACACTTCCTGGACACGCTCTACTACATGGTCTATTGTCACCCGAGTCTGGGCCCCTGCCCGGTAATTTCAATGTGCACTCTCGCCTCAATCTTCCCTCTACCGCTCTCCGAACTCCAAGACCCCTCAAAAAGCCGCCTGCACCCCCAGGTTCAAGGCTCTCTCTCCCCCTCCCATAACAGAAACAAAGTGTTTCCGGGAAATGTCCTAGAAAGGTTCTCGAAGGCTCTCACAACAATGGTACATATTCTGGGTTCAATTGTATAATATAAAAAAGAAAGAAATTAAATGTAAAAATTAAACCAAACGTTATGCTGATTAAAAAGTATGGTACATTATTTTAAATATAAATTTATATTAGAATTTGTGCGGAACCAATATGGCGCGAACGGCAAACAGGATACCGGCCATCTGTCTTGTCCAGGCTCCCCCCCCTCCCTCTTCAGCTACAGCGCGCCCCATGCGGCGCCAGCCAGCCCAGCTGCTACTCCCACTTTGCATCCTCTCCCAGCCAGTGAAACAATCTAAAAGTGTTAACTCCTAAACTATTAAATATATCAAATATTGCCAAGAGAGCAAAGTTTCCAGAAATTGAGTGCCGATTCCAACGAGTACTGACAAGGTGATGCTATGATAAAATTTTATGTTTACACTTTAAAGAAAAGGAAAAATGACAAATGTAAGTCAGAGGTACTCACTGGTTTATGGACGACTGGGGAGCCTTTTTGTTATTGTAAAATTTCACTCCAACGTGGTTGTCTTATTTTCGCAACAGGTTTCACTGGCTTCGCCACATGCACCATACTGGGTGAGACGGGAACCGAACGTGGTCCCCTCCAGCAGGATCCCCAAGATTGCAGCGATACATATACCACTGGACCAGCCATTATTCTTTACACGGTTCACTTACCTGTACATACTTATATTCATAGTTGTTGGTGACAATGAATAATATTTCTATTTGGTAAATTTGTTTTTGTCATGTTAATGTTTAAAGGTTGGCAACACTATTTCATAGAGTTCTTTTGTTTTTTTGGGTCTGTCATAAAGTTGCAAGTTGAGTCGTTCACTAGTAAAAATCGTCATGTATGATGAGGTCTGTTCAGTTGGTTCATAGTAAACGGAAGTGCGTTTATTTCGCCAGGTTTCTTTTATTACAGTGCCTAACCTTATCAGGTTATGGGCCCAGACATGTGTAAAGAGATGCGCGTGCGGGTAGTTTGTTATTACATAATACGTCGCTTGTTGACGGAAGAATGTCTGGTCGGACGTGTGAATAACGGGTCATAAATTAACATTTAAACTGGACACATCGGTCGGACTTGTAACAAACGGAACTTACGCGAGTGCAATGGAGATCCACGTAATCTAGTTGAAGGGGGAATCCAACTGGAATATTTGGAAATTCCAAATACTTGTTGCAGCAGAAGCAAAGGAACTTCTTGATGTCATGACGGGTGAGGTTAAACTGCTGGATGAAGAAGGTAAGACTAGAGATAGTTGGAAAGTGAAGGACTCCAAGGCTAAAGATTAATTGTTACTAGAATGGAGGAAGAAACCATTATTCATATTTTGAATTGCAAAACTGCTGTCGAAATGTGGAATAAACTCTTGTCAGTATACGAGTAAAAATCGGAGACGTCAATTCATTTACTCCATGAACAGTTCTTTCGTTTTCAGTACGAATGGAAAGGGATGGCAATTCATATCTCGTATATAATGGATATTGTGACAAAACTAAAAACTCTTGGGGAAGAGATTTCAGATCGTCAAGTTATTACGAAAATACTAATGTCTCTTCCTAAGGATTTTAGGCATTTTGTATCCTCGTGGGAATCTGTTGAGCCTGGTAGACAAATGCTAAATGAATTGACATCTCGAATTATTATCGAGGAAAATAGGTTAAATTGTTTACCTAGTTCCCAAAATCAAGCCTTTGTAGCCTTTCAGAGAACTTGCACTACATGCAACAAAAGTAATCATACAACTGAAAAATGTTTTAAAAATAAGAATTATAAGGCATCTAGTAAAAAGCCATTGACATGTTATTTTTGTAATATGCCTGGTCACCTTAAAAAAGATTGCCGTTTGTATTTAAGTAAAAGCAAGGGCACAAATTTCAATAAAGAAAAGTCAACACAAGATAAGGTTTACAAAAATGCCTTTGTTAGCATAGCAAATGTTACTAGTGAAGCTATCAGCACTGAAAAATTTTATTTAGATAGTGGTGCCAGTGAGCACATGTCTCCTCACAAAGATTATTTTACAAATCTTAGAGAATGCTGTAAAACAGTAAAGATAGGAGATGGAAGGCAATTGAAAGCATTAACTATGTGTGACATTAACATTGTATGCTATGTAGCTGACAAAGAAATACCATGTGTATTGCAAGATGCTTTGTGGGTACCAGATTTGAAAATGAATCTGTTTTCAGTCTCTCAAGCTTTAGCTAAAGGACATGTTTTAATAGCAGAGGGAAACAACAGTAAATTAATTAGGAAAAATAAAGTCATGGCAGAAGCAGAATTATGTGGAAAAGTTTTTGTGGTAAAATTAAAGGTTCAGAAAACTGAAGCAGAAGCACTTGTTAGTGTAACTAAGAAAGAACACATTGACTCATGGCATAGAAAATTTGCTCATCAGAATATTAAGCATGTGGTAGACATCCTATCGAAACTTAATATTGAATACAATGTGGATAATGACAAGCCATTTTCTTGTGAATCTTGTATTCAAGGGAAACAGCATCGTCTACCTTTTCCACCAAGTTCTACAAGAACAGAAGAGGTATGTGAGATTTTGCATATTGATTTATGTGGTCCTTTTGAAACAACAAGTTTTGGTGGATCAAAGTATTTCCTGTTAGTAAAGGATTATTTATTCACACTTCAGATTTTGTTTCTTTGTTAAACAGAAGTCAGATGTTCCTGAGCTAATAAAAGGATGTATACAAATGGCTGAAAGGGATACAAATAAGAGAGTGAAAGATATAAGATGTGATAATGGTACAGAAGTACTCAATAAACAAATGAAAGATTTTCTGTCAACAGCAGCTATTAGGCATCAACTATCAGCTCCATATTGTCCAGAGCAGAATGGACGTGTAGAGAGGGACATGAGAACTATAGTGGAAGCTTCAAGAACTATGTTCTTTGATTCTGGATTGGATAAACGTTTTTGGGCAGAGGCAGTTCATACCGCTGTCTATATAATAAATTTGACAGGAACAAGCTCTATCAAAGAAAAAACTCCTTATGAGATATGGTTTAAGAAGAGCATAAAAATTGATCATCTTAGGGAATTTGGATCAAAGGTATTTGTTCATATCCCTGACCAAAAGAGAAGAAAGCTGGATCCTAAATGACAGGAAGGAATCTTTGTAAGTTATGAGATTGATTCAAAAGCATATAGGATTTGTTTTCCAGATGAAAGAAAGGTGGTAACAGCTCGAAATGTCATTTTCACTTCAGAGAAACCTAATCATAAAGAAGTCTCAATTCCCACACAAAAGAAATAAAAGTTATCAATGAAGAACTGGATAAGTTTACAGCTGATGTAAACGGGTGTGAAAGAAAAGTTGAAGAAATAGGAAGTCCAAATACATCAGACAAAAATGAAAATGGTGATTTCCATGGATTTCTTCCAGAAGATATTTTATGTCATCAGGAAATATCCTTTTCTGATGAAGATCCTACAACAGAAGTGGACACAGTTCAAGATCAGTCACAAGGGTCTAGAAACTTAAGACCAAGGGAAAATATTAAAATGCCATCTAAGTACAACGATTTTGAAACCTGTTTGATGGCTTCACAAGAAGAAGAGTTAACTTATAGCAAAGCTGTAAACGGGTTACATAAAGAAAATTGGAATGCTGCAATTAAAGAAGAACTAGATGCTATTAAAAGAAATGGATTGAAGTAAAGCTGCCAGAAGGGAAGAAAACCATAGACACAAAGTGGGTTTTTCGTACGAAGCAAAAAGAAAACAAGATTGAATTCAAGGCTCGTCTTGTTGCCCATGGTTTTCAAGAAGAGAACAATTGTGATTTTCATGACATTTTTGCACCAGTGGCAAAACTTCCCACTCTTAGAACCATGCTAGCTGTTGCAGTAAACATGGATATGAGAATTCATCAAATGGATGTAAAAAATGCATTTTTAGATGGGAAAATTGAAGAAGAAATTTACTTGAAGAAACCAGAAGGAATGGATGAAGATGGAAAGGTTCTGTTGCTAAAAAAAATCCTTGTATGGGTTGAAAAGGTCTCTTAAAAATTGGAATTCAACATTTAATGAATTTATGTTGCATGAAGGTTTTACAAGATCTAAAGCAGATTATTGCCTGTATGTTAAAAACCTTGGAGGGAAGTTCATCTACACTTTGGTTTATGTGGATGATGTATTAATTGTTTGCCAAGATTTGAAACTTATTGAAACCTTAACAGAAAAATGTAAATCTGTTTTTTGTATGAAGGATTATGGAAACAAGATAAATTATTTAGGGTTAAATGTTATTCAAGATTTGTCAAGAGGCATAATTGAAATTGATCAAAGTGATTATTTAAAATCAATACTTGAAACGTTCAGTATGACAAATTGCAGACCAACATCAACTCCTGTGGATCCAAAATGTAAAATGAGTGATCCTATACCAGTGAATGAAGAGTTAGGAAACAAATGTAGAAGCATCATTGGATCATTGTTGTATGCAGTTATGGGAACCAGACCTGATTTGGCATTTTCTTTAAACTTTGCTAGTAGATGGCAAAGTCAACCAAGTGAAAA
>PNEQ01106711.1:0-11696 GCA_003012365.1 Medauroidea extradentata
GACTCAAAGAGCACATACGAGCCTACAAGTATGAAAACCCGCAATCTGCCATAGCAGAGCACTCCATGAACAGCAGACACAGCATTGAATTTGACAGTTTTAGCACAATAGCCAACATAGGGAATTATAGGCTAAGGACCATCAGAGAGGCCATAGAAATATTAAAACACCATAACAATATTAACAGGGATGATGGCTATAAATTAAATTAAATATGGGCACCTCTTTTCATGGAAAAATCTAAAACAACAAGAAATCAAAGGGAGCAGTGGGTAAACTCGCCAGGATTGGCTGCCAACACTAGCCAATCAGGAGGGAGCCTGCAGGTGATTGGCCGAACAGCTAGCCAATCAGAGAGCAGCACAGCAGAGACAGCTATATAAGGGGACCACCTTGCACCAGTAGGCCCCAGTCTAATCCTGCATCGACCTGAGGATGGCAGCTGCAAGATCTGCCGAAACGTTGTCCAAGAAGCAACACAAGATGCGGCTGAATCCCAAAAGCCAAGAAAATTACGACAATGGCCGCGAAAGCCTGCAATCTTTGTTGGTTTCTCTATTGTTTACTGAAGTTGCTATGAAGATGTAGGATTGCTATTGTAGTGGGTGAATTTACTGCCTCGGATAGCTCAGTACATACTTGGACATGTTTGATACAATAATAACACAGTTTTTACCTTCCAAACTCAAGTTCCCGTTTCATTTAATCTTTAGATTTACACAGAGTTACACGCAATGTTACATGAGATTCCTGCCGTTACAATTACTTACACCTGCGGTATAAATAAGAATTCTACGGCCGGATAATTAGCAGTCCCGAGGTGCGGCCTGCTGAAACTTGGTCTACAAATAAAATTAGTTGAATTCTCAGCGTTCCTTTGAAGGTAACGCTAAATATAGTGTCCCGCAACAATGTGGTCGTACAAACGGAGGAGATACTCAACAGAGAAAACAACTAGATCGTTTGCTAGTGAACATTCATGATTTTCCGCCAAGGAAATTCACGCCCTCCATCATTCTCCTGCACCCTCGGCTACGTCCGCCTCGCACCATGCCTTCCCAACAAATAGGCCGCACCAAGGGCGGCGTTTATCCAGCCAGTTATTAAAGTAACTTTCATCCGCCGACAACAGGGCGCTTTCCAAACCACATCACTCAGTAAAAAAATTTAGAATAACAATAAGTTAAACAGTTTCGTATGGCTGCCTGAACGACATAGTCTAAATTACTCATTAATCATACTGGTCTCATTAAGTATTCACAATTTAGATAATTTATAAAGGTTACACAAATTAGGTCACAAAGTAGTGCCAAAAGCGGCTTATGCATACTGTGAGCATCACAACATTTTAAACTCTACCTACAGCACAGCACAGCATGATGAAATCATAGAAATTCCTTTGTGCTCAACCGAACCTCCTGGCACCAGCCAGTCTCAGCACTAACGATTTCACTTCCTCTATTTTATTCAGATTTTTACTTAAATGCATTTATCATCAAAACTAGCCAAAAGCAGGCAAATTACCAAGAGAGAAAAAGTTTAGGAAATTAAATTTTACGTTCCTAGACACCCCACATGCCTAGAAAAAAGTTAAGTTTACATAATTTTGCACAATTTGAATTTTATCAAATTACAATAGAAGTCATAAACACTGCCATAGTGGCTTAACATGACGTTTAACAACAAAACTTTACCTGAATAATCTTAAAGTTACAAACAGATGCATGCTTTGAGCTAACTCTCAATTGAAAATTTACATTTTCAGGTTTTTATAAATTTAACTCAAAAGGGCCATAAGTGATATGTAAGGCACACTTTGCTTTAAATAAAAAAAAAATTGTTATTAGGCAGATCTGAAATATATGTCCGAGTATCACTGATCACTTCAGATATGTAATAATTTATTATAATTAATTAGTATTACCATAGTACTGGTTTTCAAAGCCTCAACATATTTTATGAGTTTCTGTAAGCCATAATTAATAAAATACTACCAGATTAGCACACTACTTGTCTGAAAAAAATTTGTTTCACAATTTACCTGAAACTGACACTTCATACAAGAAAATAGCATAGGTATAATACATAAAAAAAAAATTAATTACAATCAGGGTGGATCGGGGACACAACCAACTTACACTGTCTTGCATTTAACATCTAGCCTGCATGATTTTTGTCTGTGGTTTGTTTACTAGATATAGTAATATTCCTACATATTGTGCCATTACCACATACTGTAATACATTGAGTGAATGTTGAATCTTCCAAAAGAAACAAAATTTTTAAGAGGATTACAGAGACCTCCCTAATGCAAATTGAACATCTTATTACATTACAAGACTCAAAGCTTCATGATAAAACAAATAATACTTGTGTATTTTTTTTTTTAGATAATTGAGATGGCTACCATAAAATGGGGTGAATCTGACGAGAGGTAAACAGAAACACAATTTTAAGAGCCAAATATTCAGTGTAAAACTCATTTTTAAATAGTGGTTGTGTTGGTGTTGCATGGACACGAAAAAGACTGTATAAAAGCCGGATGCAACATCCACAACAAACAATTCTACGATTAAAGGTGAGCCACGCTAGAGGCACAACCGCTTACCGCCATCTTGGTTGCGCGACTGACTTCCAGGTTGGCACACTAGCGCCACCAGCCACAAGCTCTGAAGGGCTGCCAACTGCACAGCAGCAGAAGCGGGAGATTCAAAATCCCACGTTGGAAATAGAGTTTTTAACTCAATCCGAGAATATACAATACTGTCTATGCCGAACAACTATCAAGTCACTAAATATATACACAAAATTTACAAGTTCAAACATTCCGGCCACCTTGAAACTACGGTTTCAACACATCACTTGGCAAGGGACAAAGCTTCACTGCTGGTCGCCTAGTTAGTCCTGCCGTAGTACGGACTGTGGCCACTCTGGAAACTCCATCACTACCTGGATGAAGTTTTACGACACGTGCATATTGCCATTGAAGTGGCGGGAGTCTATCGTCCTTCACAAGATCCAGCTGATTGGGCAGAAGGCTGACATTAGAGACATGCCATTTTGCACGCTGGTGCAGTGTATGAAGATAGTCATGGGTCCAGCGTCGCCAAAGGTCTTGATGTATCTTCTGTACCAGCCGCCAGCGCCGGACCTGGTTAATAGACAAATCTTGTAGATTTTGCTCAGGAACTGCAGCTAAGGATTCATGTATGATAAAATGACCCAGGGTTAAGGAACTCTAAATCATTTGGGTCTGAGCTGAGAGGACACAGCGGCCTGGAATTTAGGACAGATTCCACCTGGACGAGGACAGTGTAGAATTCCTCAAACGTCAACAGTTGGTCTCCAATAACTTTTCTTAGATGGACCTTGACAGATTTTACCCCAGCCTCCCACAGACCACCGAAGTGGGGTGTAGCAGGGGGAATGAAATGCCAAGTAATCCCAAGGGGTGCAGAGGAGTCAAGAACAGTAGTCTGATGAGCAGGTGATGACAGAAAATGCTGCAGTTCTTTAAGGTGATTACTTGCACCCACAAAATTGGTGCCACAATCACTGTAGACGTCTGAAGGGCGACCTCTACGACCGACAAAACGTTTAAAGCACCCAAGAAAGTGTCTGTCGACACATCTGAAGCTACCTCCATGTGAACCGCCTTTGTGGTGTTACACACAAACAAACATAGGTAAGCCTTCAACAAAGGTGCTTTTTGCAAGTGACTGGCTTTGATTGTGAATGGCCCAGCATAGTCCACCCCAGTCTTAACAAAAGGCTTGACTTGTTGGACTCGCATTGCTGGGATGCTGCCCATTGGAGGTTGGCAAGGCGAAGGTTTGGCTCTGAAGCATGTAATACAATGTCGCAGACAATGTGCGATAGCCTGCTTGTCAGACAAAATCCAGAACTGGTCTCGAAGTATACTTTGCAAGGCCTGCAGCCCAGGGTGGTGATTATGTTCATGATAGTGCCAAATTATCAAATTAATGAATGGATGCTTTTTGGGGAGGAGAACAGGATGTTTCTGTTGAAAGGAAAGGTTTGAATTTTGAAGCCTACCACCAACTCGTGATACTCCACCCCTATCAATGAAAGGGCTGGTCCTGCAAATTTGAGATGAAACACGATGACCCTTTTGCAAGGCTAGAATATCTCCTTTGAATGAAACTGACTGGACTTGTTTGACGCACACCTGCAAAGCTCTATCCAATTCAGAAGGACTCACACTACCAGTTAACCTAGCATCCTGGGAACTGCGGGTGAAACATGTAAACAATTACACGAAGCAGCTTAAATAAACGGCTGAAACAAGCTATAAAAGTTGCCAGATCATCAGGGAAGTGCACCACAAATGTATGGAGTTTCTGCTCTTGCTTCACAGTAGGATTGGATGCATCACTACTGAAGGACTGGATGGCCATGATTCTACATCCTCCTTCAACCAGAGTGGACCTGCCCACCATAGAGGATGTGTCATGAGCTGAGCAGGCAACAGGCCTCGCGGAGCACAGTCAGCACTTCTGACCTGACGTGTTTCCAACATTGTGCAGGAACAAGGTTCTGGATCTCACTCACCCTGTTAGCAACAAAAATTTTAAGTTGATGAGGAGAGAGGTTCAGCCAAGCAAGTACAATCTGCGAGTCAGTCCAAGCGACCACTGTGGAGGTTGTGATATTGCTGTACAGGTCTAATACGTGTTTCCACAGACGGGCTAGCAGTAGGGCTTCACAAAGTTCAAGACGTGGCAACGACAGAACCTTTACTGGTGCAACCTTAGATTTTGCAACCACTAGGTGCGTAGTGACAGCAAGGTCAGGACCAGTGACACGCAGGTAGATGACTGCAGCATACCCTACTTCTGAGCTATCCGAGAAGGCATGAAACTGATAGGAGCACCCAGAGCCCCCTGTGATTAGTCTTGGCAGGGCAAGAGAAGACAGCAATGGGAGTTCACAGTTGAATTGGCTCCAGCGCTGGACTATTTCCAAAGGTGGTTGATCATCCCAATCCATTTGCCTCAACCACAATGTCTGGATCAAATGCTTGACGAGAAGAGTAAGTGGAGCAAGCCAACCCAATGGATCAAAAATCCGAGCAGCAGCCGACAAGATGTTTCGCTTGGTGGCAGGTCGTGAACTAATCTGAACCTTGTAGGAAAAGGTGTCAGCAAGAGGGTTCCATTCTAGACCCAACACCTTCACCACTTGATCTTCCTGGTCGTCCAATGAACGTGACTGAAGGCATTCCACATCTTCAGGAGGTAGCCATTTGAGCAGTGCAGGATGATTACTAGCAAACTTCCGCAGTTTGAACCCTCCACTGTCCAACAAGGCAATCTATTCCCTTTTCATCTCCAACGCTGCCTCTACTGACGAGGCACCAGTAACATCATCCACATACACATCAGATTTTAGGACCTTCGATGCCACTGGAAATCTATCAGCTTCATCATCAGCCAGTTGCTGCAACGTTCGAAGAGCCAGGTACGGTGCAGAGGCAACACCATAGGTGACTGTTTTTAGTCGAAAATCCTGAATAGGACTGTCCTCAGCAGAACGCCATACAATGAGCTGAAAATCCCAATGTTGGGAATGCACTTGGATCTGGCGGTACATCTGCCAGATGTCAGCGGTGAAAACAACTTTATGCATGAAGGTACAGTATAACTCCTCGAGCTGAGGATTCTTTTGCAAATGCTTTTCAACACGAAGAAGACTGATTGCTTGTGGCCTGGTCACAGCAAAGGAAGGCTCTGAGGCTGCCTGCCTGCAGCGTCTCTGGAGTGCGTGTTCAAGAAATTGTGCTCACACTGTACATCCCAAAAGCGCTTCATTATGTCTGGCAATGTTGGAATGGTAAGTACAGATAAACAAAATTACTTCACACAAGGGGGACCTTGATGCTCCACTCGCCCCATTAAAATCCAATAGGACAGATTCAACAGCTACAGGAGAACAATCGAGTTTGTTTCCTGTCAAGAGACGGGGAAACAGGTCTGCCCCATTAAGAAGATCGATCAGACCTGGTTTGTCAAATGCTGGATCGCCTAGATGAAGATGGGCGACCTTGGCCCGTACTGTCGAGATTTCTACACTGGGCAGCTGATTTCTTATTCGAGGCAGGGCAAAGGAATCGACAGAAAAGTGAAGGTTTCCTTCACGTGGAGCTATCACAAGTGAAACATACGATTTAGAAACACTGACTGGTGTGTTGGACAGTCCTTGGATAGCTAACTCAGCCCGTTTCTGAGGGAGTCCCAAATTTTGAAAACACCGTTCAGTGATTAAACTGGCCTGGCTAGCAGAGGCCAACAAGGCACGAACTACAACACGAACTCCTGAAGCATTAAAGACATGTACCTGTGCTGTTGACAGCAAAACAGTAGACACAGGACTGGCAACAGGTGTCACTGCTGTCGGAATAGGAACATCGCCCTCTTGAGAAGAGCTGCTAGCATCCATCCTTTTATCCTGCACCTGAGTGTCAGTAGTTTTTTCAAAATGCAGCAATGTGTGGTATCGACGACCACACTGCCGACAGGATGACTTTGAGTGGAACTGCTTGGATTGATGAGAAACTGAAAAACAATTAAGACAGAGCTTTCTTTCCTTAACAACATTGTACCTTTCTGTAGGACTGAGCTGGTTGAACTCTGCACATTTTGTACAGTAGATGGGGACCTTGGCACAAACTGCACGATGACTGTGAACCCATCAAACACTTAAGAGGTTTGTCCACGACTCGGAGCCCACTTCGAAGATTGTGGCTTTGTTTTCGACATAGGAGGGTTGGTGCTCTTGGACTTATTGGGAATTTGCACTTCTTGAGCCTTGCGCCGCTTTTCAAGAAATGCTACAAATTCTTTGAGTGTGGGAAACTCATTAGACAGAGTCAATTCCCACTGTGTGCGGAGGGTACTATCAAGACACTTACAAATGATATGCAAAAGAATGAGATCCCAATGAACCACAGGTACCTCCAGGGCTTCCAGTGCTGAGACATTCTCAGTGATGAGGGTCAGTAAATTCCGTAATGATTTGGGACAATCCGCTGAAGCTGTGGGAGCCTGTAATAATGCCTCCACGTGCAGACCAACAACAAGGCGTTTGTTTTCATATCGGTTGGTCAACAACCTCCAAGCTACACTGAAGTTAGAACTTGACATGGGCAACGACTGAACCATACCGAGTGGCTCGCCCCGAAGTGAAGTCTTCAAGTAAGCAAGCTGCTCCACAGGGGAAATATCATTGTTATCAATAACAAGTGTGGAAAACAAATTTGCGAAATTCGACCACTGCTTTGGATCACCTTCAAACTGAGGAAGTGTTATTTTAGGAAGAGCTACACGCGAATGGCCATTCGATGAATGTGAGGCTGTCTTGAATTTACTTTCGAGGGAGTCTACCACTGCCATTATGGCAAAACATTTGTCCTCAAAATCCACCATACGAGCGGCGTGTTCGATAGCGTCGAAGTCAGTCAGATCGTCAGACACGGCCTCGACCGTTACATAGTCGGCATCAAACACAACAGAGAACTCACTGATCTGCAGACAGAAGAATATGCAGAACAAAGCCAAAACAAGTACAAATTAGCGAACCAGGACACCAATCAATCCACACTGCAACAGTTTATGCTCACGAATTACTGCTGCTTTCTTCCTTTGTTCCCCACGACGAGTCTTTGGACGTGTTCAACAAACACGCACTCGGAAAACCGAATCGAAAGAATAAGCGCCGAAATGCACTATATACACTATACCGGCGTACACACGAAAGTACACACACACGTGCTCAACACGCGCGGTAAAGTACCGAAGCGAAAATGCACATCACGTGCACACGAAAAACTACACGAAAATCCGGAACAGATCCAGCTCGGAGGACCAAAAATGTTGCATGGACACGAAAAAGACTGTATAAAAGCCGGATGCAACATCCACAACAAACAATTCTACGATTAAAGGTGAGCCACACTACCGGCACAACCACGTACCGCCATCTTGGTTGCACGACTGACTTCCAGGTTGGCACACTAGCACCACCAGCCACAAGCTCTGAAGGGCTGCCAACTGCACAGCAGCAGAGGCGGGAGATTCAAAATCCCACGTTGGAAATAAGAGTTTTAACTCAATCCGAGATTGTACAATACTGTCTATGCCGAACAACTATCAAGTCACAAAATTTACAATTTCAAACAGTTGGATTTATACAATTTTATTTATGGAAAAGCTAAAAGCTGTGAATTTGTTAATAAGTTTGTTCCTGTTCAGTCTGTTATATGGTACCAGTAATATGTTCAGGTAAGTATATGAAATCAAATTAGAAATCATTTTCTCGTAGAGATTGTAAAATGTAGTGAAACCCCTTATTTCAAAATTTTAGGTCGTCATGGTGAAAAAAGTGTAAATAACAGGAAAATTAAGTGAAGTCTCTAAAAAATTAATTCAACTTAATTATGTACTTTTATTTTCACATTATTTAATGAACTCTTCTACAGGTCAAATCAAACTAAAATCAAAATAAAACTATTCATGCAAGCAATGCATTTGTCATATTTTATCACATATTATTGGTTACAGTGTTTGAAGATACAGTAAGTGGAAAGATTTGTGGCACAGCACCCATAAAAACTATTGCAGGAAAAAAATCTAAAAAATGTTTTTGGAACAGTTTTAGAACACAGCTGTTTATGATAAAACCTTAAGACATCTTATAAATTTTAGGTTAAAGTTACCATTATTCGAGTTTATGAACGAAGACTAACCCATACAAGAGCTCAATGTTAGGAACATGAATGCAGCAATCAAAAGTGTTAGATAATCAATAGCACTAGCAGCGGCAATTCCCTTTACATAATCTTGGATTTATATTGCAGTAAATGCAAGCATCACAAGCGATAATTTTCATTCTTCTACGGCTTAGCACGTGATCACCAACTTTGGTTTAATTGCGTTTCTTTTCTATTCAATTTCAAACAAGTTTAAAGGTCCTTTCTTCGACATCTGTGACTGAACATCTTGTGTTTATATCATCAGGTGGCAAAAAACCATCAGAAAGAAAAATTAGATTATGGTGAAGAGATACACTGGAAAATTTATTTTTACATTAAATGTTAATGAAATGGGACCTGAAGAAAAAAGTACAAATAGCAGAATAACTTAATTTACGAGAATGTAAATACAAGGTTTCAAGGTTAATAAAACAATGTCATAAAAAAAGGAAATATTTTGGTCATAAGCTTTTCAATTTAGGCAACTGAAAAATTAAATTCCACCATATGTTCTCATCTTCAGGCAGCGTCAAATGGTGTACTAGAGAGGGTCAGGGTGAAGGGTGAGCAAGCTGCTAGACTAACGAACCAAGCCTGTCACCCATCTGACTGTTAAGGCAGCTACTGGAAGGTAAAGTCATGAAAGTACCTGAAGGTATTAAGTAAAGCTCTTTTTTTCTTCATTTCAATTATTACCTCGTTGAGTAATGCCACATTAAATGTAAATAAATTTTATAACTGTGTATCAACCTATAAATTTCTCACAAATACTTTACAGTATACATAGTTGCAGCTACTGTAGTAACTGACCCTACCAGCCTGTGCTGCTTTACCCAACTTTTATTTTTATTTAAATCTTACACTCTCTTCTGTACATATAAAGCCTCCAACTCTTTAAGGTATATCTCCAATTGGTTTTATAATTTATGCTGTGAAATGGGGCAGAATCTTCGTGGTAGCACATTTGAGCCACACAGGCCTGGCTGATCTAAATCTACAAATGCCATGGTGCTTTGACGCAGAGCTTCATTTGATGACTTATTTGGAATTTGTGTATATAATCAGTCTTTTATAAATTATGAAAAAAAACTACAATAAATACAGCAAGGCCGCGGAATGAACTTCCTGCATAACTTTGTAATGCCATCCATAAGAAATTAGTTTAGTATTTTAATAATTATTTAGGCCAATTTCCTAAAATTATGTCAGCTCATGAAATTCATTTTGTGTTTTGTTACAGTAATAATTTCCGCAGTGAACTCCATAGGGTTCATGTCTGCTTAAATTTTACCGCAATTTTATAAATAAAAGAGCATCCCAACCTTAAATCGCTGTGCAGGGCATATGGTGTGCTGTTGCCAGATCACAGTCACGTTCGGAAGATTTACTACTCCATGATTTCAAGTTTTAAAGCATTGTACTTTTTATTTTTCCAATTTATATGTTTTGTATAAAATTACACTTTAAAATATGCTATTAATGGCATTTTATGTTACTTTAAAATAAGAAACATTTCACACACTCCACTGATATTGATTCACTACATGAATTGTAATTGCATACCTTTTAATCATTATAGCTACTACATGTCATGTGACAACTGAAAAATGTCTGTTTTTGGTTTCTTTTATTGTCTGCTAAGAATAAATTTAAATTGGGAGTTGGGGATGTTATCAAATACAAGAATGTAAATTAATCTTCTGCTGAGTTGTCAACTTAGGCATTATCACTCATTCCTACTAATTCTTTGAAAATAATATTTTAAGCCTAAACGAGAGCATATGTAAACGTCCATTTTCTAGTACTATTTAAATTTGTTTTACCATATCTCTCTCTTCTCTCTCATCTACTCTCTCATCTTCTCTCTCATCTTCTCTCTCATCTTCTC
This sequence comes from Medauroidea extradentata, assembly GCA_003012365.1. NCBI lineage: Eukaryota > Metazoa > Arthropoda > Insecta > Phasmatodea > Phasmatidae > Medauroidea > Medauroidea extradentata. Next base: position 10,659 of record PNEQ01106711.1, read on the forward strand.
TCTCATCTTCTCTCTCATCTTCTCTCTCTTTTCTCTCCTCTCTCTCCTCTTCTCTCTCTTCTCTCTCCTCTTCTCTCTCTTTTCTCTCTTCTCTCCTCTCTCTTCTCTCTTTTCTCTCTTCTCTCTTTTCTCTCTTCTCTCTCTTCCCTCTCTCTCTTCCCTCTCTCTCTTCCCTCTCTCTCTTCCCTCTCTCTCTTCCCTCTCTTTTTCCCCTCTCTCTTCTCTTCTTCTTTTCTCCTCTCTTCTCTCTCTGTGTGTGTATATATTACTTTATATATATTGCTTACGTAAATACCAAATAAGTAGTTTAAGGATTTTCTAAAATTCGACCTCCGGGTAGAGAAAAGAGACAAAATAGAATTTTTATGAATCGTCTATATCGCTGAAACACATTTGACTACAATCGTGATTTTTTACTTCAATTGGTTGTGTATACAAATGTCAATAACAGGACTCCAAGATGTTTTGACATTCCGTAGTTAAGGGTGTGAAAATACGTGAAATGTATTTTTGATTATTCCTCTATATCTAGCCAACCATTCAATATATCTTAGGCACGGTTGCACATAAAATACTGTGATCTAAGATCCTATGATGATAGATCACAATTGTTCAGGGATTTATCGTGACAAACGTTGCACAAACTTTTTCTGCAAGTTTTTGATCTGGGATCATGAGAACTGTGATTCGATGAAATGTTGCATCTGACAACACTGTAAAGCACAATGGTGTTTAATACCTTTTGGTCAGAACCACGGTCTAAGAGGTAGAGGTCTTGACACTGCGTATGCTCTCCAGCAAGAGAAAGTGACACCTTCATGTCGCCGAGCGCTAGTAGTAATTTGGTGGAAAATTTGTCTTGTTGACATCTCGCGTTTTAACATTTTTGCAATTATTTACATAAAATAATGTTAATAAGGTAAGCTGATATATTATATACATGTTCCGTGTCCATAAATGCATTGGCATGTGTGGAACTGTTCATAAAAGTAGTCTGAAGGAATATATTCTGTATTATTGTTTTAGTGAACACATTCA
>PNEQ01106711.1:11796-46493 GCA_003012365.1 Medauroidea extradentata
GTGTTCCAATAAAAAATTACGTTCCCATTTTTTTCTTCGATATAATACTCGCAATTCCGGTAACAACTTCACATTTTAAGCTAAGCCAAATACAAAAACAAGACAAATCTTCCACCAAATTACTACTAGCGCTCGGCGACAAGAAGGAGTCACATTTTATTCCTCAGTGTCAAGACCTCTACCTTCATAGACCGTGGTCAGAACAATTGTGACATCATTATTTCTCAACAATAATTTCATACAATTTCGGAAATTATGAGTGTTTAGGTTGGCTAGCATTATTGATGTTGAGTTTGTAAAGGTGAATGGTGTGTTTGTTGATAGAATTTTAACGCTTTGGATTAAAGACATGGAAAATTTAAAGAGAAGTCATTTAGTGGAAGAAATACTTTGGATTCTTAAAAAAAAATCAATGGTGTACATATCAAACAAAAGGAATGGGTGAGGGATGAGAAAGCTTCAGTTTTTAATGCTGTAAACGATGTGATGAGAATAGCGAAGCAGTTACTGTACATTTTGACAAACGAAACCTCAATAAAAATTTTTCGTTAACACATATCCGTGAACCCCCTAACCTTACTAACAACAATTCACATAAGTGTGTAACAATACTGCCTTTAGGAATTATTTGTTAAATTAACTTCTAATTTGTGATGCAAAGCTCTTTTATGTTCCTAACTTCGCTGAAATACATAAATTATCTTTAAATCAATTCATATACAGAAGTATAGACAGTTCAGGATCACGTTCAAAATCACTTGGATTAAGTGCTGATCTTGTTTTTGCAACACTCTTGATCATAGATCATTTTTCAAATGATCTTAGATCAATACCTGATCTTTGGTGGAACCTGGCATTAGTGCTCTTTGCTTTAGATCTATGCTTTTGTAGATATCCCAAATACCATTGAGATATATTTTCCTAATTCGGCCTCAGAGGTTAAAAAAAAGGGTAAAAATGTGTTTTCGATTCACAATCAATATATCTAAGATACCATTGGTTTTTATATAGCGACATGATTTTTGTTTTTAAGATTGATGCTTACTCAAAGACATGAAAAGTAATTTCAGGAATTTTCGGAACCCCCCCCAAAGGAGATGAAAAGGAATGAAATGTGTTATTAATTAATCTTCCATATATCTTGAACCTAGCGAACTATTGTCATGTTTTTCACGTCCAAGAGACACCATATAAGTAGCCTGAAATGTGATGCAAGGGTATTATGAAATTCAGTCTCTTAGGAGGTGAAAAGATCTGGAGTGTGTTTTAGATAAAATTTTGACATATGTCGAGCCCATTGAGATATTCCGTTTATTTTTGGTTTATCATGATAATGATTTCATAAATGGCCATAAAAAGGTTATAAGATTTTTCAAAATTCAAACTCTCAGCACTGTACAGGGGTGATAATTGATTTTTAGTGAATTATTGATTTTGCTTTGACGGAATGAGCTATCGTCGTGATTTTTATTTCGCTTGGATACTTGAACAAATATTTAAGGTATGAAATTAAGATTTTTTTGAAATTCAACTCCTAAAGGGGTGAAAAGGCATAAAACTTATTTTTTATCAAACCTGTTGGGATATTGATGTGATGTTCGCATCAGAATGATGCTTACATAAGTGCCTAACAAAGTAATAGAATTATTTTATTTTGTAATTTAACTTAATTAAGAAGAGTACTTAGTTTGTGACTTTCAAGAAAGATGATCTGTAAAGCAAGTACAACCAGCGAGAAATAAATTATACAGGAGTTTCATTCTCCAGTTTTATCGAGACGCGGTGTTGTACGACCACTATGAGCACAGGAAAATAATATTTCATTTTTAAAAGTAGTTTCCATGAATAATTTTAATGTTATGTGGTGCAGTTATTTGTAAATTATATCTATTGTTCGGGAGATTCTGGGCTGAAATTCCTTTTAATGGCTTTGCAGTCGTTCAAAAATAATGAAAATTGATTATGCTGTCCACAATCTACTGAAGTTTCTTGACAGCATTAGCCCACATATACCATCTCACTAACCTCAAGTGTGGGGCACCAAATTTGTTTATATTTCAGCTAAACATTATCCTGCCAAAATTCCTTAATGCCACTTAATTCAAGTCAAGGTATTGAAAAACAATTTTGTTATTGAGGACAACATTACCAATGGTTGTGCTCGTGGGAAATCGGTATTAATACCGCATAAACTACGCATTTCATTTGATTCAGTCAGTTTATAGGATTTGTGTAACTGTAGTAAGTATTTATTTAAAATATAAAATCTTCATGACATGAATTAATTTGTCTATTGTTTTATATATTTGTGAAGTACATATATTCATAGGTTATAATTTCAGTTATGCACATTAATTTAATTTTCTTTCTTGTATTCCAGCCGGTAGATGAGAATTTTGCGGACTATATCAAAATATGTTCAAAATTAATGATAACAAAGATGTGCACCCGTGAATCACTTTGAGGTTATGTCTCAGTCTACATTCGTGTCATGTTCAAAGGTATATTAAACATATCACAATGCGGTACAACATAATTAAAATTCCCTTAGTGATTACTTACACAAAGTGTCTGTTACGATTAGGTATTTTTAAAGAAAAATGTTAATGCCAAACTCTTTGAAGTGAATTCCGTTACAGCATCGTAATGTCCCATTAACGTCGCAGCAACGTCGCCACCAAAAAGTGTGACGTCGCAGAAACGTCGCAGTGACATCCCAGCAACGTCGCAGCGAGGTTGCAGTGCGACGTCGCAGCAAAGTTGCTTTGTGACGTCGCAGCGAGGTTGCCATGCGACGTCACAAAAAGCGGACAAATACACTTCCCTGCAACGTTGCTGGGACGTCACTGTGACGTTTTGCAACGTTTCTGGGACGTTACACTTTCTGGTGTGCGACGTTGCTGCGACGTTTATGCGACGTTATCGTGCTGTATGGGTATATGCATGGGACAAAGTAAATTTTAGTGTTGCTTTGTATTATGTCCATATTACTTGGATATAGAACAATCCAATTCTAATTTTATATAAAATAGTGACAGAACAAAATTACATAGGTCTTAAATTTAGAAACAAAATTTTACATGGATAAGTATGTGGATGTAGTACAGATAAATACTATGATAATGTTATGGCCATAGAACAAAATACCAAAAAAATGGACATAAGAGCACTCCAATTCTCAGGTGGCGAACTGCTTTTCGCGTGGACAGTTGTAGCTACTTATCCTGCTGCAGAGTTAGCTCAACTAACAGATTTGTCATTCCAACGCTTGATGACTGAACTACCTATCTGGTGTACAAATAGGTATCTGATCTGAGTAAGTCACGCCAGCGAGGCCACGGGTGCAGTGCTAGTACATAATGTAGTTTTTCATTTCTTAAACATAAAGTTGAAGCTAATTACAATATTAAAGGAATTTTCGTCAGTCAGATGACTTACTGAAACCAGGTAAATTTTTGTCATGAAATAAATTATATGACATACTAACGCCTAATAAACAAACTGGGCGAGAGTTCAATTGTTTTATTTCCTCTAATTTAGGACATTCAAAAATATTTATCTTACACGTAGTAGATATGAAGGATCGTGACCTTAAATTTATTTGTTGGTATTATAGTTGTCTTTCTTTTATGGTTTTAATTTTTCATGCTAGTTTGATGCACTGTGTTGCTATTGTTTCTTCTTATTAACATTATTGTTTTGTTGGAACATTCAGTTTCTTCTAAAGCTTCCTTAACGTGTTAGTAGTATGTGAGAAATGCTGGAATAAGATAAACACCCCAGCAAACATAAACAGTACAAACAGGAATCAGGCCGACTCCGGCTAGCCGGAAAAGTAGACAGCGGGCCGATGTCTTGCCGGAGTCCAGCCGATGTCTTTTTGGATCAGCGGCAAACAGTTTGGTCTTTTGGGACACCAGAAAAATACCAGCTGGATGTATTTCAGGACACCAGACTGGTGGTGGTTGGATGTCTTTAGGACATAGTACCAGCAACAGCTGTATGACTTTCACAATACCAAAACTAATGGCCTGGACAGCTACAGATAAGATATCAAATAGATGTTTTGCCGTTAGCAAAGAAGATGGAGGGCCGGTGTCATAAAAGCAGTAGGCCGGTGACGGGAGAGTGTTGGAAAAGACACTGGGCCGTTGACGGCTGAGTGTCGGAAAATACACTGGGCCGTTGACGGCTGAGTGACGGAAAATACACTGGGCCTTTGACGGCTGAGTGTCGGAAAAGACACCGCGCTGTTGAAGGCTGAGTGTCGGAAAATACACAGTGCCGTTGAAGGCTGAGTGTCGGAAAGTACACAATGCCGTTGAAGGCTGAGTGTCGGAAAATACACCGTGCCGTTGAAGGCTGAGTGTCGGAAGAGACACAGTGCCATTGAAGGCTGACTGTCGGAAGAAACACCGTGCCGTTGAAGGCTGAGTGTCGGAAGAAACTGTGCCGTTGAATGCTGAGTGTCGGAAGAGACACCGCGCCGTTGAAGGCTGAGTGTCAGAAGTGACACAGCGCCGTTGAAGGCTGAGTGTCAGAAAAGACATCGCGCCGTTGAAGGCTGAGTGTCAGAAAGGACACCACGCCGTTGAAGGCTGAGTTTCGGAAAAGACACCGGGCGGTTGAAGGCTAGGTGTCGAAACTTGGAGGACAGGAGATGGCCAAACATCAATATAAAGGCATTTCGTCAAAAGTTTCACTTGCACGTTAAAAATATTTCCTCTAGTGTTTCATCCATGTCACCACATACCTGATGTAATCATACAGTATTACATTTTGATGTTGCATGAATAGAATGTGTTGGGCTCGAACCAGCAATCTTCTCATTCGTAGTCCATCGTGCTAACCACTTTTTAAAATTTTTTTATATAAAATGTTTGGTGCAGTGGCGAGGCGGAAGTTTCCGTATCATCACTGCACCAAACATTCCCCCTTTAATGTGACTTAATTTGAGTGACCCCAGTAACGTTTCGTGAGACAATTTGTATAGTGAAAATTTTTTAGACCAATTGGTCAAACACAAATTAACACCCAGCCAGACCTGAGAATCGAACTCAGAACCCCTCGCACTGAAGCCGGCCGCTCAACCAACTGAGCCACGGGAAGTCGGCACCACTACACCACACCACCTTCTTGTAATTAACACATGAAACATATCAACAAGTAACTGTTCCAGGCATACAGCTAATTTAAGTATGAGTTTGCTGACAGATAGTGTATACTTGGTTTGCTTACTGTTGATTAGTAGTCTACTTAACACATAACTATTGAACTAGTGCCATGTGTCAGTAATACACTAGGAAATTAATCATTTATTTAATAATAACCTATTTTTATACACTGCTAACCATCAAAATACAAATAGCATAACAGTGTCCGAACAATATTTCTAAAGCATCGTTAAAATTTCTTTAAAAAGACCGCAGGTCAGCATCATTCCCGCAACATACAACCACTGTCTGAAAAAGTATGCCGTGCCATTAATGGAATGGTCTCTTCTTGCCTATATCATTTATACGTCCTTAAAAAGGCAGCATGTTGGTACATTTTTCGCGACACTTCTGCTGTCTGGAAAAAGTCACAGCACATTTTAACTGTTTGATATATTCTCGTCAATATCTTTTTAGTGTCCTTATAAACACAACAGACTGGTACATTAATTTTCGTTACAATTAAATGCTGTCTGAAAAAGGACACAGTACAGTTAACAAACAGGCATCCCATTGCCAATATATTTTAGACGACCTTAAAAAATAGCAGACTATTATCTTTTTAGTGACATTTTCTCACTGTCTGAAAAAGTCAGTGAGCCATTAATAACCCAGCATTTTCTTGCTCATGTCACAACAGCGGTAGGTGTCTCTTTCGTGACAGATGGCTGCTGTCTGTAAAAAGTCACTGCACCGTTAACGGCCCAGAGTATTTTTGTCGATTTCTTTTTATTTAACTTGAAAGGATAGTGAACCGATATCTTTTTTCACGACGGCTAATGTATATCTAAAAAATACATCTTACTGTTAACTGCCTGCTGTATTTTATCATGTTGTAGACACTTGAGTAGAGATTGGACAATGGGCGGACATCTTGCTGACCTTTAACCATCACTTTGTTTTTGCTGGGGAGTGTCATAAATCTGACATCTAGTGACTGTATATTTAATGACAGTATCTGTGTCTGGGAAAATACATCATGCCAGTAATGTGCAGGTATCTTTTTGGCGATAGTTTGGCGAGTGTCATAAAACATTTTTGGCGATAGTTTCGTGAGTGTCATAAAAAATATATCCACAGGTTGTCTTTTTAATGAGAGCTTACCTGTGTCAAGAAAACGACACATTGTCGGTATCAGGCCTGTATTTTTTTTGGCAATAGTTAGGTGATTGCCATAAAAAAAATATCCAGTTGTTGTCCTTTTTAGTGACAGTAAATCTGTGTCTGAGAAATTACATCATGCCGTTAATGAGTCGGTATTTTTTTTTTGGCGATAGTTGTTGAGTGTCATTAAAAGGACAATGGATCAGTGTCTTTTTCATGTCAGATTACATGTATCTTGAAAAAGACATAATTCCGGTAATGGGCCAGTAACATTTTAGCGATAGTTTTTCTGGTGTCATAAAACGGACATCTAGTGGTTGTCTTTTTAACGACAGCTACATGAGTATGGAAAAAAAAACATGCCTGTATCGGGCATGTATCTTTTTGGTGATAGTTAGGTGAATGCCAAATAAAATACATCCAGTTGTTGTCTTTTTCATGACAGTAAATCTGTGTCTGGGAAAAGACATAATGCTGGTAACAGACTGGTATATTTTTGGCGATAGTTGGTGAGTGTCATAAAAGGACATCCACTGGCTGTCTTTTTAATGATAGCTTGTCTGTGTCTGGACAAAAACATCTTGTCGGTATCGGGCTTGTATATTTTTGGCGATAGTTAGGTAAATGCCATAAAAAATACATCCTGTTGTTGTCTTTTTAATGTCAGTAAATCTGTCTCGGAAAAGACATCATGCCGGTAACGGGCTGGTATCTTTTTGGCGACAGTGTGGTGAGTGCCATAAAAAAGACATCTACTAGTTGTCTTTTTAATGGCAGCTTACCGGTGTCTGGAAAGAGACATCTTGTTTGTATTGGGCCGGTATCTTTTTGGCGAAAGTGGTTTAAGTGTCGTACAAAAGACGGTGGGCCACTGTCTGTTGAACGACAACTAAGATATGTGTGGAAAAAGATATGTTGCCGGTAATGGGCCGATATCTTTTTGTAACTGTTGGTTGAGTGTCGTAAAAAACATCTGACCGGTGTCTTTTACATGACAGATTGCCAGTGTCTAGAAAAAGACATCATGCCGGTAATGGGCGGATATCTTTTGGCGATTGTTGGATCAGTGTCAGAAAAAGACAGTTGGCTGTTGTCTGTTAAACGACAGCTACCCAGTGTCTGGAAAAAGAAAACCTGGCGATAACTGGCCGATGCCTTTTGATTCAAAATTGGTTGAGTGTCGGATGGACAAAAGGCGGGTGTATTTTTATTGACTGCTGACTGGTGTCTGGAAAAAGACAAGAAGCCGGTGTTGGCCCGGTGTGTTTTCATGTTCTGCAGACACTGGAGGACAGTTCAGACAGTGGGTAGACATCTTGCCGACTGTTTGTGTTTGCTGGGACAGTATTTCGCTCCCTTTCTTGTTACCTGCGTATATTGTGTCATTTATTGTTTTACCTTGCGTATTGATAAATGTTAACAAAAAATAAAGACACGAAATTTTCGCTTTAATATCCGTCGCCATGCTAGGGGTGTGCGATATGTCGACATGTCGATGTGTCGACATTTATCTGACAATATTTTCGATATGTCGAAATAGACATGTCGATGTCGATACATGTCGAAGTCTACGTGTGTCGGTGTCGACACATGTATCGAGCTCGACACATGTCGAAGTCGACGCATGTGTCGAGGTCGATGCATGTGTCGAAATTTGTGCAGGTGTCGAAATTGACGCGTGTGTCTAAGTCGACGTATGTCGAACGATATTGGCCTTTCTGTGCATATGCGTGTGACATGACAGGATGCGCTACGTCTTCATATTGCTTTATTTACCTCTGTTCTCTTTCAGCACACGTGTGGGCTGGGGTCTGGGAACTGACTCCAAACAGGTATCCCACACTTATTCCCTATTCGAAGTATGATAGGGTCCAGTCCAGTCCACGTGTTCGCCGTCTCACGCTTCAGTTTCATCTTTGTCCTTGAATCGCATCGTGTCGCATGTATTGAGCTACGTTCGGTTTAATCCAGCATTGTACCACTAACTTATAGCATATTTTTTATTCAAAGTTACAATTATTTTCCGTGACGTTCATATCGTCATGATGGATGAAAGTCAAAAAACGAACGTTGTTGGTGTTGATGTAAATTATTGTGAGAGTATAAACGAGCCTACCACTACCGGCGGGAGTCCGTTTTAGAACTTTATCTTAATATTTAAAAGATAAAAAGGCCAAGTGTATATAGTGTGGACACCTAGTCAACCGCATTAAGGGCACCGCCTACCCGCGCATTAGAAGCTGAAAAACGACGGAGCTGTAAGGTTGACCTTGAAGCGCGCATAAAATGCCGCGACGCCATTACGAGCAACTAAGTTCAGTGCAGGTCGCAAGCTGAGTTTCACATACATCCAGTTAATACATTTTGAAGTACGGCAGTCTGAAAAGCACGTTTTTAGCTATGTTGGAGAGCTTAGAAACAGTGTTTTAATGAGCATGGTGTCTTAATAATGAGGTTCCGACCTTGACTTAAGTTTGTTTTCTTTTCGTATGTTGGCACAATGGGAATATGTGGAATACTTTGTACAAAAATCCTGTTTACGAACACACTGCAATACATTTGAAGCTTTGAGATAGGCGGCCGCCTGAAGGGGAATTCCGCCAGCATGAAATCACATTTCAGATCGAAACATCCGCTTAGTTTATTTCAAATTTCATGTAATCGTAGAAATGAGGATACAGATTTCACCATTTCATAATAACCTGGTCCGTCTATAAGGTATTTCAACTTAACTAACATGTTTTTAAAAATATTTTTTTTTTATTTAGCTTTTCTGACCGATTAATAATATTATAGGAAAAAAACATGTAATTATGTATTTTTAATTAATTGATGTTATAAGCAAACTTAAGTAGTTGTTGCTGTTAGTTTTTCAAGCGAAAAGGAACTAAAACCTACGAGCTAATTGTCAATTTTAAGGCTGCTAAATGTGCACATATAATGTTTAATTTTTAGGTTTTAAATTTTATGTCAAGTGAAAGTGAAAATTTGAGACTCCCTTTCTTTCAGTTTGAGTAAATTTTATAAATTTACTATAATACTGGCATTTATGTTTTTGCCTTCGCTTAGACATATAACAATAAATTAATAAATTGCATAAAATTAATGACTGCTTGTAAAATTTAAATCAAACAGTTCGGACCATATGCTTAAAATATACTTGCAAGTACAAATGAATTGTACCCTCATAAATTTGGAATAACAGTAAAACACCTACTGATCATGCGTAATGTTAATAGGTTATTTGATGTTCATACTAGCTGCACGGCCACGGCTTTGCCCGCTACTATTTTTTCTTAAAATAAACAACTTTATTGTATTCTTAAAATAGAAAAAGAAGCAGGACACATTACCTAATACATAACTGTGTATCATATTATGATATTCACTGTCGTGGCATTGTCTGCAATTATTTTATTTCAAGTGTTTTGGTAAACCAAACGAAATAGTGGGAAGCTGTGTCTAACTTGTGCATACCCTGTTATAGATATCCTACTGTGGCTTCACTCACTTTTTAAATTTAATACATTATGGAATTCTTCAAACAAAAAAGAAAATAAGACATAATCCTTAATGCAGTAGGCTAAATACTCTTCAATGCGGAACTCGGCAATATCCAGATTTGTTTTATTTTTTCCTCGTTTGGGCAGAATTTCTTTTATACAGGTGTGTAGTAGGCAAGAAAAATTTTTTGTTAATGTTTAAAAAAAATTGTCGCAATATAAAACTTTATAGTATTAGTAACCTATATGAACAAAATTGAACTAAAACATATTTGCCGCAACTCCTATTGAATCAATATTTGAAAACAAAATGGAATGAAAGTGTGACATCCCAACTGTTATTTGATCTATTTTGAGCCTAGCGTCGGCGCTGGCTTTTTTCAGATGTCAGTAAATGAGCGCAGATAAAAGTAATTCCAGTGGGATGCTCTTTCATAACTCTCTTCTTTTTATCAGTATAAAATTGAATTACATTGCCCCTGGACTGTATCACATCCGGCCAAATGTTGACGATGTTTGAGATGTCTGATACACCGCTGCCGAGCTTTCTCCAAAAGAGAAGTGAACCTCCGTATACGGTAATTAACATACACAATGCATTCAATACAAACATTTTCTCTAAACAAAATTATACATGTGGTACGTATGTGTTAGTGAGCAGCTTCGACATACTGTTAAATTAAATCAAATTACTCGTTTCTGAGCTAGTCTGGGAAGTAACTCTTAAAATAAAATACACGAGATAACAATGATTATGAAATCAATAAAATCACCAATGGAACATTACTTAGCTCTGAAAATTATGCAAAAGAAGCATTTACCATGAATTAAAAACTACAAATTACAACAAGAGTTTAGTGAGCTACCCAATTAATCATCTTTCCGCTGCTATTGTTACTGGATCCACCAACACTTCTGTTACCTCTTCCAGCATGAGCACTTCACTTGAGGCTGGTACTGTGAACTGTGGTGACTAGAGTGGCAATCTACTGAGAGCATCAGCATGCGGTATCTGCGCTCCTGGCCTGTACTCCAGCTCAAAATTATACATTGATAGCGTTATGCTCCAACGTAACAATCGCGGCGATATTGTATCTGGAACAGACTACTTTGGGTGGAGGAGGCACAAAAGTGGTTTAAGGTAGGTCACTATTTTAAACTGCCAACCAAGTATTGTTTAAATTTTGTCACACCAAAAACAACAGCTAAGGCTTCTTTATCCACCTGAACGTAGTTCCGCTCGCTCTTCTGCAAGGTCCTAAACCCAAAAGCAATGGGAGCCTCCACACCATATCTAGGTCATGGGCCAGTACAGCTCTAACCCCACACTCTGAGGCATCGTACATCAAAACTAAGGGTTTACTTAGGTCATAGTGTATCATGACCTGCTCTGGTTGTAGCAGTTGCTTGGCATTTTTAAATTCCTTACAGTGTCTATCTCTCCAGCGCCACTGCGCACTTGCATCTAGCAGTCGATGGAGTGGCTCTAGTACTTCTGCCTTGTGATGCGAAAACCTCTCATAAAAATTTAAGAGGCCTAAAAATGCCTGAAGCTCCTTTTTGTTGTTAGGTTCAGGTGCATTGTGCACTGCCTCAACCTTACTAGCAAGTGGGTGAATACCTGTCTTGTCGATTCTGTGTCCCAAGAAACACACTGACTCCACCCCAAAAACACACTTTGCAATTTTCAGCCTCAGATCAGCACACTGCAAACGTTCCAAGACTAGACAGACTCGACTCCAGTGCTCGTCGTCCTCTTCTCCTGATATCAGTACATTATCAATAGAGCCACAATTTTATTGTGAAAAGATTTTTGTAACATTTGGTTTCGATTAGTCATGTGCATATCTACAGGTCTGCTAAATCGCCCGTAATTGGATAATTTTACTCTCACTTGCCTTGCCTTACAGACATAAGGAGTCACAATAATCTTATTCTGATTGGTGCAGTCAAATGAAAGACGTGTCTGACCATAGACACGCTGCCAATAACCATGAAGCAAAGTTGCCGATGTGCACGAGAGACACTGAAACAAAGTGGGGCAAAAATCTTTTCACGACAAAATCGTGGCCCTAACATTATCGAGCAAAACTACTGTACCAGGAATGCCAGCAAGCAAGGTATCCATCAAACGCTGGAATATAGCCGGACCACTACTAACACCAAATGGCAGTCTCCTAACTCTAAACAATCCCTTCATGGTATTTACAGTACGCAGATCTGCTGTTGTATCGTCAACAGTTACCTGTAAATATGCTTCCTCCAGATCCAGTTTTGAGAAGAGCTGCCCTCCTTCCAGTACTGCTAATGCCTCGCTAGCAGTGGGCAATGGATAAACACAAGTGGTATATATACTGTTTACTGTACCCTTATAATTATCACACAACCTAATGGTCCCATCTTTCTTTAAAATGGGTATTACAGGTGTTGCCCAATCCGCGAAGTCCACCGGTTCATAAACCCTCTGCTGCACCAATCTCTATTTCCTGGGTCACCTTGTCCCTCACTGCAAACGGTACCGGCCGGCTCTTCCTGAAAACTGGAGTACAGTCTGATGGCACTTTGATGGTGACTTGTGGCCCTATATATCTTCCTACCTTGTCCATTTGAAAAACTTCTTGAAATTCTTTAACAAACCATCCTGACAGGTCCTCCCTGACCTTGTTCAATCCTACCAACCTAATACCTATTGGCAAAAACCAATCATAACCTAGCAAGTTTGGCCCCTGCCCTTGCACCACTACCAGCTCCAGCATCACTGGCTCACGCCCTTTAAGCTGTACAGCAACTTCCATCTCTTAGGTATTCACAAGTCCAAGTTCGCAATAACATGTCTTTCTTCATTAGTGGAGGTTCCTTAGACCACAAGGGATTCAAAGTTTCCCCGCTAATAATAGAACGATCTGCCCCTGTATCAAACTCCATGACCACTGCTTACCCATTAAGTAACACTTCCACACACCACGGTTTCCTTGGTGTTTGTCCCTGAATGTTGTACAGCATGTACAGCATATTTACCCCTTCTTCTGAATCACCCTGTTCAAAATGCTGCACCTCCAGTGTCGAATCTGAATGCTTTATGTCCATTTTACTTGAACCTGCATGTTGATTTTTCTTTGTGATACACGCCCGCTCAATATGCCCTCTGTTGTTTCAGAAACGGCATACCATGTTAATATTCCGGCACTTAACCATTATATGCTGACCATTACAGCGCCAACATAACTGGTTACCCCTGGCATCCCTTACTACCTTCCTTTGTCTTTCCACTGCTCCACTGTTCGACTTCACCAAGCCCGCCCCATTTGCAATTCCTACGCCTCCATTAGTTATCTTGTGTACATTCTTTTCCACCATTGTACTGCCTCTCAAATCCGCCATATTACGTCCTGTCGCTTCGGTCACCATCGCAATGCCCACCGTTTCTTTCAGGGTTAACTTCTTCTTAACGAGAAGAGCTTGTTGTATCGCTTTGTCCCTTATGCCACAAACAAGCTGGTAATGCATCATTCCTATCGAGGTCCAGAAAACTGCAATGGGTTCTTAGCTTTCGTAGCTCAGCAGTGTACACTGCAACTGTCTCCCCCTCTTTCTGGTCGCGTTTCAGAAATTTGAAAGTCTCCACGATTTCACTGAGCTTAGGGTAATGGTGATTTGTTAGTTTCGTGAATACATCCATCAACGATACCGATGCAGTAGACTGTGGTGACATAAGTGAAGTCACCAGCCCATTAAAATCAGCACTGCACACAGTACAAAATACAGCAGGCTTGGCATCATCCTCCTTGGTGTTGTTTGCGATAAAGTAGAACTGTAACCGCTCGCGATATGAATTCCACGACTCTTTTTCGGGCGCGAACTCGCCGATGGCTCCAATTAGAGCCATGTTGGTGTTCACCGAATACAGTTTTTAACCTCGTCGCCAACTGTTATGTCTTGCACACGCATTCATGACGGTAGCAGCCAGGCAACTGGCGGGAGTGGGTTGTTGTTGACATTGGTACCAACCTGCACCACCAAATATCCCACTCCCCAATATAACTACTACAGTACACAGCAGATACACAGATAAAAGCTTGTAAAACAGAAGAAGAGAAGAAAGGCATAAAACACGAATAGAACTGCACTATCGATTGGCCTAATCATTTTATGCAGGCATGAAAGACATGTCTACTCAAGCAAAGAAAGAAATAAACGTCGAAACTATGTGATTTGATTTTCAAAAGAATATGCCTATGGCCTGTATACCATCAGGTGATATGTTCTATTTGCATCAGTTATGGGAATACAGTTTTTGTTTTCGTATTTCCAGCTCCGACAAGAGTTATTTCTACCTTTACTATGAGGCTTCCCGGTAAGAAAGGACCAAGTGAAGTCCACCATTTCATAAATAACATACATTATATAAATTTATAACATTTGCACATATGTACTGACAATTGCAGCTCTCAAAACAAGGAGCATAGCATGGCACAATATCTTTATACACAAGTGTTCATCACAGGAACTTTCAAGACAACTCATTCATTCCCGGTTACTGGCAGGGTCACAGGGGGGGGGGGGGAATGCCCACCCCCCTGGATTTAGAATTTTATGTGTATAAATATATTTTTCATATTTTTAAATTTAAATAATGCTAATTTAAGCACATAAAAACTGAAGTTTTATTATTAAAGTATCTAATTTATACATGCTTAATTAATAAAAAAAGATGCAACAAGGTCACTGTTGCTGGAAAACAGTATCTTGCCCCCCCCCCCACCTTTTTTTAGAAAAACCTGAAGTGACGCCCCTGGTTCCAGGGCACTGCTTAAATCTCGTCAAAAATACACCCAGAAGTTCAGTGTTTTGATATTACACAATATATATTTTTTGACTTTTCGGGCCACTTTAAAAAGTTATTTCAGTCGATCATAAAGAGTACTGAAAAAGTTAGGTTCGCTATTTCAAAGTGTTAGGTTGTGTTGCTGTGGAGGTAAGTTTGGTTTAAAGGGGTTGGCAACAAATGTTTCGAGGTTTAGAGAGAGGATGACGGGAATTGTATGTGGATGTTTATGCAGAGGATTATTGTTAATAACGAATTTATTAAAGCATGTGTAATTCTGAATACAGTGGTTTTGTTTATTGACAGACTAACTAACAGGTTACGGGCCCAGGATGTTTTGGTGCTTAAGTTTAACATATATAAAAACAAGGGTAAGAACTGAAATAAATATTTATACAAGAGAAATATAACATGTGTTTTGTGGATCTAAAACAAAGCATCAAGATGGCCATGAAAATGGAGGAGTTTGAAAAGTTGGGCGATGATAATTGGTTTTCGTGTTCGCGAAGGGTGCAGGCGGCATTAGAACAGAGATGATAGTGGGAAGCAATTGAACCTGAATACGTGCATATTGAAGATAAGGACTTGACCCCGAAACAAGCCTCGAAGGACAAAGATGCTCTTAACTTCATTATCCAAAGGATTGGCGATTCATTGCTCATAGATGTGGAAGCGTGCACACGAGCAGGAGAAGCATGGTATACACTGCGGACTTTAAGTATTGATTTAGATCCTTTGTATGTTGTTACGACGTTAGAAGAGATAGTGACGTTCAAGAAAACTAATGACCTTTCCGTGAGAGAGTATGTAAATAAAGTATTGATGTTCTGTAAGAAATTAGAAGAAAATGAGCTAGTGTTCGCAGATGCTGCGCGAGCTGCTTTCTTACTTTTAGGCCTGCCCAGATCCAAGTATGGTGCATTGATCCAGAACATTCATCTAGCTGATGGACTCAACCTCCAAATGTAAAGAGTAAACTGTTACCGGAAGAATGACAGGAGAGACTAGAACATGATGAAGAGGAGGTGAAAGCATTGGCCGCAAGAACTGAAACGAGTGAAATAAACAATTTTGCTCAAGACAATAGGAGGATGGGTTGGCATGGAAATAGAAACAATTATGATAGAAGATGTGATGAAATGGGGGTTATTAATGCTAAGAGGGATGGCACTAGTTCAGCAAGAAGAGGTTATAAAGTAAGCAGTGTGTTATGTTATGCATGCAATTAACTGAATCACATAGCCAGATACTGTCCAAATGTGAAGAGGGAACCATATCGTGCACAAAATCGACAACAGTGGCATGGAGAAGAGTCACCAAGAAGCCAACAGAAGGGTCCGAGGTTTGATCCTTATAATTATCAGGGTAAAGCATGTGCAGCTGACATACAAGATCAAGATGACTACAGAGGCAAGAAGCATGATTATGTCCGGGCGGGAGGCGCCAACTCCACAGTTAAGTACAGGGCACTGAGTGCCAAAGGAAGGCCCATGTGGTCAAGGTAAGGGTGCATGGTTGATTGACAGTGGTACATCTCATCATATGACGTCAGAAAGGTCAGTGTTTAACGAATTTGTTTCGGCTGAGGGACAAGTTGAGATAGCAGAGGGGAAATTAATTGCTGTAGGTGGTAGAGGAACTGTAGTAATGAAAATGTCTGAGAAAAATGATGACTGGACAATTAGCTTAAGTAATGTAATTTATGTTTCTGGTTTGTGTGGAAATCTAATATCTGTAAATCAGCTTGACTTAAAGTGTCTTAAAGTTACAGTTAAAGACAGATGTGTAAAAGTGTATGATGAGAATGAGTGTTTGTTTATTGGCCACAACCTGGGCAAAGATCTATAAATTGAAGAATGTGAGAGCTATAGCATTAAAGGAAATGTAGTTAAGTGCACTGCACAACTTGACAGTGATGGTAATGCATGTGTACTAAAAGCCAAGAAGACAGTATTGTGGCACAAAAGAATGGGTCACATGAGTGTTTTACCTACAGTTTGCCAGGTGCAGGCTGAGGACAGTGTTTGTTTTTGTGATACATGTGTGAAAGCCAAAATGAAACGAAAACCGTTTCGAAGTAGTAAAACAGAGTCTGAGGAAATCCTAGACTTAATTCACACAGATGTAGTTGGGCAATTGAAACCAAAAACATACGTGGGTTCTAGTTATTTTCTGACCTTTCTCGATGACAAATCTAGGTAGCCTATTCACAAATCAGAATGCTAGCAGAAAAGAATTAAGTAATAGGTGATTTAGTTAATTATATACATTGTGTAGAGAACCGGTTAGAGAAGAAGGTCAAATGTGTTCAGTAAGATAGGGATGGAGAATATTTAAACAAGGATGTAGAAAAATTTTGTAGTGACAGAGGTATTATACACAGAAAAACTGTAGGTTACAGTCACCAGCAGAATGGACGAGCTAAGAGGTTGAATCAAACACTGCTGTGTATTGCTAGGTGTCTTTTGTTTGAGTCAGGACTTCCTACTGTATTTTGGGTTGAGGCAGTGGCTATGGCTTCCTATATTAGGAATAGATGCCCTTCAAAGGCAATCGAGTAACAAATTCCATATGAAGTGTGGAATGACAATACTCTCAGTGAAAAAGATGTTGATGACATAACATTTTTTGGATGTGAAGTGTGGGCTGCTTGTATCAATCATGGTAAGCTGGATAAGAGAGCAGAAATGTGTGTATTTCTGGGATTTGAACCTGGTGTAAATGGGTATAGGTAGGGGCGTTTGGATAAAAGGAAAATTGTTTCGTCAAGGGATGTCACTTTTTATGAAAATGTATTTCTAGTTAAACTCCAAAGTAAAGAAATCAGCTCACTTACATCAGCATGTGTAACCTTATATGTTATGGTAGATATTGAGAGCTCGAATGATGGAAGTGAAAGTGAGGATAATGCTGAAATACCATGTAATGACTCTGTGGAGGATTTGGATGTTTGTGTTGCAGCTTCTAGTGACAAAACAGATTATGTTAATGTAATTGTTGAGCCTATTGACATTGATGACAATGTGAATGTAAATAATAGTGTCAAGTTTATTTTGTAGGGAAGTCTCTAGAATAGAGAAATATTGTTTCACTGTGAGCCAATCAAATTACCTTGAAAGTATGTTGCAAAAATTTTCTATGATTAACGCCAAGGGATGTACCTCTCCATTTTCAGTAAGTGAAATCAATAACTGTGAATGTGACACATTTGACCAGACTTTTTACCGACAAGCTATAGGTAGAGACCTGAAAATTTCGCGTTTTCTTTTAGGCGCTAGCTAGAATTCCAGCAACTGTAAGTTGTTGTCACTTTATTGGTCCTAGACTTATTAAACAAGCCGTGAAAATCGCTGAGCCAATAATAAAATTTTAACTCAACGCAGGCCAATATCACTGTGTCAGCGAGCAGCTAATGAACTGCTGCTGTTTACGTGAGTGCACATATATTCTTGGAGTCTAGCCTACAAGTCATCATGTACCAGAACTGATATTGTGTGGGGAAACTAAGTAGAAAGTGCAACAATCCTAGTATTGCGGATTGGCAGGGTGTGAAGAATTTTATGAGATATCTTGTATCAACTAGGAATTTCAAAATGGTGTACAGGCATAGGGAAGCTACTATTAGTGCTTATTGTGATGCAGACTGGGTAAATGACAGCGATGCAAAATTTGTTAGTGGATATGTGTTTTCTTAGGAAAATGTGTTGTAGCATGGAAGAGTAAGAAACAAGGGGAAGTGGCAACCTTTACCACTCATGTAGAGTACATTTCCATATTTGAGGTATCGAAAGAGTTGGCCTGGTTGAAAGAATTACTGACCGAGTTAAGATTAGAGGAATACCTTTCAACAGCATGTAGGTACATTGCATGTAGATACTCTGCCAAGCAAGTAGCAGAGGTTAAAATGTATCAGAAAGAACTAAGCATTTGAAAGTGATGTACCATATAGTAAGAGAGTATATTAATGATGAAACTATTGTACTGTCATATGTTCCATCTAGTGAAAACATATCAGACCTACTAACTAAAGGACTAGCAGGACCTAAAACTAAGGTGTTCTCCAATGTGTTAAACATTAGTTAATGAAATATGTGATGTTACCTTAAACAGCAATAAGGGGAAGTGTTAGGTTGTGTTGCTGTGAAGGTAATTTTGGTTATAGAGGTTGGCAACAAGTGTTTTGAGGTATGGAGAGAGGATGACGGGAATTGTGTGTGGATGTTTATGCAGAAGACTAATGTTAATAACGAATTTATTAAAGCAAGTGTAATTCTGAATACAGTGGTTCTGTTTCTTGACAGACTAACACAAAGTACAGATTATTGAAGTACTCTGCTGAACACAAACATGTTGTATGCTGTAGTGAATCATTATCACAACTTATTTATCTTGATATTATCATTAAGACAGCCTTATCTACATTGACATTCCCTCAGGATAAACTTAATAAAGAACCACTACCTATAAAATTAGCGAAATACAAAGCCGTAATGAAGCCAGCTTCCGACATGGGGTTTTATGATCAGTTGGTATGTGACAGATCTGTTCCTGGTGTAACATCCAGTTCATCATCAGAAGAAGAAGAAGTAGAAACACAAAGACTATGTAAAATATACATAAGTTTTTATTTTTCGTGTATTGTTTATTATTTCCTGAATGCTGTAATTTCAACTGTACAGTCCACCGTGGGTCGATAGCTGATCATAAACATAGTTACTATTTGGGTTACTTATTTATCAAAATAGCATTCTTTGGTGCAAGAAGGAGACAAGTCCGAATTATATTTTTGCTATTAGTACAGGGGTGTAGACAGGGAGGGGGGTTAGTGGGGGTCAACCCCCCCCCCTCCTTAGTCTCCAAAAAATTGAATACATTCGTATAAAAATGTGTAATGTTTTCACTTACATAAATTTCTTAATAGAGTTACGAAAACAGTTTAAAAAGCCCTATTTTGCACCCTGAAATCAAAAATTTTTCTCGGTCGAGAACCCCCGAATCCCCCATTTCAAAGCGGTGAAAAATTGAAAACATTTCATACTAAAAAATTTATAATATTTTACCAGTAGTATTTACTCTATCTGTAGTTACGAAAACTTCGAAGATAACACTATTTTGTACCTCAAAATCCATGTTTTCTTGGGAGAGGAGCCCTTCTTTAAAGAGGCGGAAAACTAGAAACATTTCATATTTAAAAATTAAAAATATATTTACCATTAGCATAGTTAATTTTAAGGAAAAAATTGCTAAAATAAGCATTATTTTGCACCTTAAATTCCAGAATTTTTTCGGGGGAGTGCCCCCGAATCACCAATTCAAAAGAGTGAAAAATTAGTTATGTTTTATATTTTTAAATTTTAATATTTTCATCAGCAACATATACTCTGTTTTTAGTTACTAAAACTGTTAAAATAGCACTATTTTGTATCTTAAAATCCAAGTTTTTTTCGGAGTAGGGCCCCCGTACCCCACGCTTTAAAGAGGTGGTCGGTGTTTCTTCATAATATTCCCAGGCCAAAACCCCTCCCTTTCACAAATCCTGGCTACACCCCTGTATTAGTATAACATTAAATGCATAAAATGTGTATGTATTAAACTCTTTAAAGGTGTGTTTGTGACCTAACTGAAGTTTGATAAGTTGCCAAACACGTAAGAAAAATAGTCATTATTTTGATAAGTTTTTTGTGTTTTACTTGAAACTGACATACCTGGTTACTACACCAATGCCTTCAATTTACATATTAAAAAATGTGAGTAATGTGAAATTTCTTAAATGTTGAATGTAAAGATGGGGGACGTGTGTATAACTTAATACTGCTATGCTAAGACGACGAGGTGGAAAACAAATAAACATCACAAACAAATGAACAAGCAATTGACTGGATCGTAACGATAAACCATAAACACAAATTGAACTCTGTAAAGATTAAAAATAGCTGTAGGGGAAATAAATGCGTAGCTTCTTGTGCCTTAAGCCAAATAAAAACAATAAATGCTTTAAAGACAAGACTTCCACCTTATGGCCTAGCGACATAAATTACTAATGTTTGGTAGAGCACACTAATCAACAAACTTACTGAAATAAAGAAATGATTCTGCTTGCCTGATTATGAGATGCATGCGAGAGGGTACTGTGGATCGAACACAGACTATAACGACCCCTATGGGTCGCCTCTGCTACCTTGCAGTGTGCTGAAAGTATTTCTCGTCAAAAACGACCAACAATCATTAAAGTAACTTAATTCAGTTATATCTTTCACTATTAGGTTCTATCAAATAATGTTTAGGGGATTACAGACCTAATACTTGAAATAAAGCAATGAATTTAAATAATAGGTGTTTATTACAAATTATTAAAATAAAATTAAACAAAAATAAATACTAAATTATTTGTATTCAGAACCAAGTGTACAACTTGGTATGTAATTCTAAAGTGTGAATTAACAAAAAAAGTTAAGAGATGAACAGGAATTATAATGAATAATTATTTCTTGAAATTATACAAAAAAAGTTGTTTCTGTCATTACAATAAAGTTCATGGTCATTATATTATTCTAAAACATAATATAAATGTCAATTTTACTGACCAACAGCAAATACTCGCGTAAAGGAATTCACGACTGTTACAATATAAACTGAATCACAAAAACTAGGGGAATTAATATTAAATTCAAATAAAAAGAATAAACAGAAAGAGAACTTAAAATTTTTATGTCCCTGTCCAGCGAAGTCTCATCCATCTCAGGGCTACTTGAAGTCTTCTCTAGTTAATCCAATAATCTACTAATTTATTAAACTAAATAAAAACTAACACAACCGAAACCCGTCATCTGGCATCACGAGCACTTAGGCTTTCGCCTCGCCCACCGAGGAATATCCATGCTCGCTCAAAGAAAAAGTCCATTGAACAAAAGCCCTAACATAAAAAAGCTCAAAAATGTCCAGAAAAAAACACCTCAAAAAGCTCAAAGTATCAAATGCGCAACATCTAAAAAAACTCGCCAAAACATGGCCGGCAGGTATTTATAAACTCGGTCGCGCTTTCCAGAACCTTCCATTATTTACCCATTGGAATTATCAGCAGTGATCATTCCAGGCTGGCGCGACATTTACCGTCTTTGATCCACATAGCATTCACAAGTCAGCGAAGTTTGACATCATGGGAGGAGGAACTGTTCGGGACTGGGACGACAGAAATGTGCTGTTCTACACACTCTGCCCTACTACAGAAGGTATTGTGTGACAGAGGAGCAGGGGAGTGTTGAAAGAGGCGTCCAGTGCCTCCGGAAGGCCGCCACACGCCGAAAGTGCCAGAAGGACCCAGTAGATCAAGCCACATGGACTGGTTGAGACAAGGACAAGTCGCACGTGGATACCGCGCGCTTGCTGGTTTGCCACATCGCGCGGCCTTCATCTCCACATCACATACTGTGTAGTGAGTGGTGTGTTGCACGTGAAGTATACAATGCTCACTAAAAAGTGGAGAATTAAAGATGATATACGTCCCTTGAAGTGAAATGATAATTTCTGATCCAAGAGACTGTACAGAAAGAGTACATAGTTGTGGTCAGATATTTCCTTGCATGTTTATGCATTTGCTTGAAACATATGTTAGTGTGGTCTACCGCTCCTAGGGCTTATGCAGAAATGTAAGCAAGCTGCCTATGGCGGAAGTGCAGCAGAGAGAACTTGTGATGTGTCCGTGTTACATGTCTTGCCATTGCCTTGTGAACCTCTCTTTTTCTTAACATGTGTAAACTACGTATTTTCATGCTCAGCGGGCAAAGTGCTGCAGCAACACTTCAAAAGAGTATTTGCAATAAAACTGAGGTTATGAGGTAAAATAAATGTCTAATTTTAAGGGTGATTAATTTTTGTTCGAAAACCAAGTGAAACAGTAAGTGTAGGAAAATTATAATCCAGATATGTAGCAATGCTGTTTCGTGGTAAAAAAAAAAGGCTGCAGGTGAACATGTTAATTTGCTTGATAACTCTCACCAAGTTAAATTGCGTGTTGTTATCGCAACTATTTTCTGAATTGTTAGAAGTCGTAGTGTGAAATGTTTGTGTGTATGTCACAGGGTTTATTCTCTGTAAAAATAAACTATCAAACAAATGTTGATATTTAATAGCTCTATTTTCATTATTATAAATGTCAGCTCTGATGGTAGAAGTAATGAGCATAAACCAATGCAATTTATTTGCTTGCTGAAAGTGCACGAAGTGTAAAATGGTTTATTTCAGAAATTATATCACCATACTAGAAAAGTTTAGCAATCTATGTTTCGTATTAGCACTGCAGTGATTTTTCTCTCACATTTGTTAACAACAGGATGTATGGCAGAACTATAGTGAAAATTTTAGTACTCTTGCTTAGCAATTTCGTTGTATACATCTTTTTTAAAGGTAATACTTTCTAAAGCTGAATGGTGTGCATTTATAAATGTCTTTGATTAATTTGATAGAAGTTTTTTTGGGTCCACAGGAAAAACAGTTGTTACTACATGACTGTTATTTTCTCGGTAATCTTTAAACAGCTAAACTGTTAATTTAGTTACACTTTTTTCACTAATCAACCGTAAATTGGCTGCTACCTTCACTTGAAGTATTTTTCCATTTTCGACTTTACTGGACGAAGACAGAATATTTGTGTGTTAAAAGCACATAACCAGCCATAGTAGAAAATCGTGAAATTGGAACATTATAGCGATTAGATCACTTTATGATTAGATAATTCTGCTTTTAAAATTGTGTTGTCTCTTGCAGACCTATAAAAGACATCAAATATTAGGAATTCCTATTTATCATATTGGGAAATGGGCAAGCATCAACGGAACTGACTACTATCAATGACAATCCAAAAACTACGAAAAAGTTCACACTATGTGGAAATCCTGACAAACAGCTGAATTTTCCAGTGAAAAATAGTAATGTTGTTACACTCTTCTGTAGAAATAATATTTTACATAATCAAGATTGTGGGTAATGTGATAATTTCTGTAGGCCGTTAATATGGTTGCGAATTATAATAACTATTGGAAACTTTAATTTCATATTATAGCTGGGCAACCTTATTCAAATTAACTATCCCATCTGCAAGACACCGGTTAATTGAAGAATGTATTTTCCTTCTAAGGTATATTATTTGGTCGACTTTCAATAAGAGAAATAACAAGGAATAAACAAAAGTATAAGTGTTTTGGCTGGGAAAAACTAGAGTTATACAGAAACTAATAAAAATAATGTAAAGAATTTTGTCATGACTTGTACGACAGTTAGTACGACATAATCAGACTGATAGAAACTCCAGTTATATCAACATTTAATCAGTCCTTTTGGATTAGCTCTGCTCCTGCAGAGGCTTTCATTTAGTCTTTCGTGGGGTTAGTCTGTAAAGCATTCCAAAAGTTATGAAATTAAGTCGATATGAGCATTATGTTGTTAAGATACGTATCTTCCTTGCCCTCTTGAATGCAGAAATGTTCGAAGAAAATCTGACTACGTGGAGGCTGGTTATAGATGTCTACATTACCAACGTCGTCGATATTCCCTTCGGCAGTAGACTACGAAGACGAGCACGGAAACTGTCACCTGCCAGCGTTAGGACCTCATTCATTCATTCATTCATTCTTAGTGGCTGAATAGTCGTAGGACCTCATTCCCAACTTCTCCCAGAATTCACAGCAGTGTCCGTGAAATATGTTCCTTCTCTTCGATGGTTCTGGTCGTTCCTTTTTTCTAGCTCGCCAAGTTCCTAATGACTGTTGGTTTCACAGAGTTAATCCGAATAAAATTATATTTTCTTCGAGCTATTACTATTTGTATTGATACTTCATAGAACTGTACAATTTACTGCTTGTACTAAGAAACATATTCGTAGTTAACAAAATTGTTTCCCAAACGAACGTACAACAAAGAAAATTTTACATTTGAACTGACGTATTAAATGATAGGCCAGAATTTGAAAATAAAGCACAGGGTATATATGACCAAATGCAAATTAAACCTCAGCAATTAAAGACTAGTGGTAAACTTTACCTTCCTGTAACTAGGGTTAGATGTTACAATATTTAGGCCTACTCACTATTACCAAACAGCACTCATACGAAAATACCGAAACTGGTGTAGCTACAACTGTTAAGTTTTTTTACAGATAATAATTCCGACAGTTAGTATGTTTTTCTTTTAAATAAAATAACACATCGTTGCCAGTCATTACTTGTGAACTGTTTAAATCACGTAACAGATAGTTTTACGTTGTGCAAATTACAATTCACTACGAAAACATTATATTCAAATCGATAAGCATTTGATTCTTGGCAAGAATTATTAGTCTAACTATTGTGACATACCAGGATATGACGAAAATAATGTTTTATTTAATTCTGTACGTATTTATAAGTGCACATACTGAATGTTGTAGGAAACATGACATTATAATCAGCTTTTTTATGGTCACAAATGAGCACCAACAATTTACGTTGATTTCTGTGCACATTACTATTGACTACTGCTAGCGAATTGAAAGATATTTTTATTTTATTCTTGTTCAGTGGACTTGCAAAAAATTTTTTCTTGTTACTTTGTATTTGTGTTTGGTATTTATGTAAAATTTAATTGGACGAAAAATTTTCAATGTTGTAAGAAAGGAAAAGCGGGGGGGGGGGGGGTAGTTAACAGCCAGCAAAGCTCGACGTAACGTTTGGTGAGTTCTAGAGCAAGCTCATGTAATTATTTATTGAAGATATGTAACAAGTGTATTTTAATTTTAATAAACTTACCTGAAACGACAGTGTGTAACAGAAGTGATGGTCGATAATTCACACATGGAGAGTACTGGCCAAAAGAAGCTACAAATGTCCAGTACACATGGGTCCGCAAATCAACCGTTGTCGAGATAGAACACATTATTTGTTGCAGTTGTTCAGTATGTAGGAACACGTGGCATTTCTAATATTTAAAGAAGGTGTTTAAAATGTTGCCTGTGCGTCTGAATGCAACATTGAACTCGTCTCTGATACGACTTGTGAATCCTCTCAGGCAGTCCTGGTGTATTCTGTAAATGCTGGACGGCTGCTTCAATCTGCAAGCATAATTCTTCAAGAGAGTTGACCTCAGTAGCCTAGACCAGGCTTTTGACATGACCCCACACACAGAAATCCATGGGATTTAATTCCGGTGACCTTGGAGGCCATGGCACAGGTCCTCCTCTACCTATCCAATGTTGACCATACCGTCGAGTTAGAAGCCGGCGCACACGTAATTGAAAATGTGCTGGAGCACCGTCATGCACAAACCACATGTTCAGGTGTTGGTTCAGTGGTACATCATCATGAAACAGATCTGGAAGTACAGTATGCAGAGACTGCCTGTACCGATCTCCGGTTAGTCTCTGTGGTACGAAGTGTGGTCCAATTATGCGGTCTCCGAGCAGTCCGGCCCAGACATTCAACGAAAAACGTTGCTGATGTCGTGACACGTATGTCGCATTAGGATTGACATCGGCCAAAATGTGACAGTTATGGAAGTTAAAAATGCCATCACGGGTAAACCCAGCTTCATCCGTGAACAGAATACTGCTTACAAACAGGGGGTTCAAAGTACACTGTTGTTGCATCCATTGGCAGAAATTCTCTCCAGGAGGGAAGTCTGCATTGTTGAGAGCTTGCACATGCTGGAGATGATACGGATACAGTAATTGCCGATGTAAAATCTGCCACACACTCATATGACTCAGCATACGCTCCTGGATAGCAATCCTCCTTGTTGAAGTACTCGGACGTTCGTGTACAATGTCTAACACCCTTTCCTCAACATCAGGTGTAATGGATCTGAGTTTACCTCCTCGTACATGATGTGCGAAACTCCCACTTTCTCGAAGGCGCTGATGTAACCTCGTAAATGTACGTCTGTCGGGCTGCCTGCGGTGAGGAAAAGCTTCTTCATACAATCGTGCAGCTGAAGTGCACTGCCATTAGCTTTGCCATACATGAAGTGCATGTCAGTGTACTCTTCATTAGTGTAACTTCCATCCATGGTGCCTTTACTTTCGTAACTGATTGTCTGTATGGCACAGTGCATGTAGGGAGCGAGAGGAGTAGTGGCGCATGCATCAACAACATGATAGGCGAACCCATACCTTGAGATACCAGCGTAATTACCTAGGAATCCAAACACAATTGGAGTTGGTTCCCAATTCGACTTGTTACAAGAACTCGACAACGGTTGATTTCTGGACCCATGTTTATTGGACATTTGTAGCTTCTTTTGGCTAGTACTTTCCATGTGTGAATTATTGACTATCACTTCTGTTACACCATGTATAAGCAAAATAGAAAGTCTGTTATTTATCCTTCTATGACATTATTCTTTTTATGTCATCTCTGTCTCACTCCAGTTACCATTTCTTACCAGACACTTTACTTATATTCTCGAGAGTGGAACTTTTCCCGAAATTGAGAGAGACATTTTTACTTTGTATTTTATGACAAGAGATGGTAATACTTTTAAGTCATTCTGGAAATCATGCTGAATTACGTAGGCCACATCATATGTGCAACTGTTTTAATGCGTTAATATATTATTGAAAAGAAATTTAAGTATGCATTACAATTATATTTTTTATGTATAATAACACATATAGCTAAGAACGTTTCTGATTTTATGTATGCGACTGTCTGACGATGTTTTGGTCAATTCTGATTTATAAGTACAGTATACGAGTGTAAACATGTTTGTATATCTATTTCAGCCACGGTGCTCAGCTGCCGCCACTACTATCCGGATTTGATTCTCAGTGGCCGTCAGTCACTGATATTTGCGTGATGCAACAGTACCAGACGATGCTGTCAGCCGGCGAATTTTCGCTAGCATCTTCTGTTTCCTTGCTTTAACTATTTGTTACTGCTCTGTAACCATATAATTTAACCCTCATAGGTTCTGAACATCTTTATGTTCGAGAGTTGACCAAATGTCTCAATATAGTGTACCACCACTATTCTGACAGGAGAAATAAAATATACTTTTATGTAACAAGTAATAAAAATTTCGCAGCACTTTTTCAACGTAAAACTAACGGTAAAAACAATTGCCTGCATACATATTACGTATATATGACAAAATTAAATGATTTGTATGTATAGTGAAATGTCAACTCGAAGACTGATTTGTATTGCTGAAAGATTTTATTTCTAAACAGTAACATAAAAGTTAATTTGTGTGATAATCGCATTTGTACATAACATCCTGTAAGTTGATTTTTTGTTGCATTAAAATAATTATTTGAGAAAGAAAATATTTATGATGTAGGAATCATTCAGATTCTACATACGACAGATGAAAGGGTAACACTTAAGTAGATGGGTTAAGGGGCTCCAAGGACAAGAGGCTGGAGGCTCCGGATTCTCGTATTCGCGTCCGCCATCTTGGATGATGTCACCGCTGCCATCTTAGATTACATCATTGCTGTCATCTTGTTCTGGTCGCCATCTTGTTTCCCATCGCCATCTTGGATTACATCACTTTCAATATTTTCCCAAATTTCCCAAAATTAAACAATTCTAAAAATAATTTTGGATCCATCCGCCATCTTGGAATGAATTCCCCCACCTCACCTAATTTCCGCAGTCATTTGTTTACATGTTCTGTAGGCCGCCATATTTAATTTTTAAATTCCCGCCAATTTTCAACAGTCATTTGTTTACATGTTCTAGAGGCCACTATATTTGATTTTTAAAATTCCCCGCCAAAATAATATATTATATTTAGTTCTAGGAATGGCGACCAGAGGCGCATCGTTTTTGTTTTCTTATTTACTCACTTGAACTGACTCCACCAGTATACATATGTGCATAAGGGTGGTGGGTAATGTACCATAAGCGGGACTCTCGCCTCTATCACAAATATTTTTTTATGCTTACCTCCAGACATCTAGATTGACAAGACTTGACAGGTATGATACCACACCAAAGTAATTTGTTTTTATTTTGGTGTAATAACAGAATTATTATTCCTTTCAATATATTATTTCCATTTTAAAAACCTTTTATAGCCATGTAATAGTGTAGCATGTAAATACTGACTGAGTGAATAAGGACTGGTGCTTCTGATGCTCTTTAAGTAACAGTTATGACAGATGAATAATGTCTCTCAACTCACACAATGTTAAGTTTAAAAAAATAAAACATTTATTATAACACTATATACTGAAAATGTACTATAAATCTTGAGGTGGCTGGTCAGGTCTTCACTGCTCTTTTGCTGATACCTTCATTCTGGGAAGCCTCTGCACTGGAATAATCATCGCATTTCTTATATACAGCACCTGTTGTTGCCCTCACCTATTACCCGGGCTTGGGACAGGCAACAATACTGTTCTAAAGTAGCAGGTTTACAACGCTGAAACTCACAAACCATTATTTACACAGCACAAACAAAGTGAAAAAATATCAGTGCAGAAACTCACAACCCAAGAAAACTGTATACATAACAAAAAAAATCAAATGCAATATTCAATGAAATCTATATACATAATTTCATAATTACAAGATCGCTATGTACAGGAGATTGTGATAAATTATACCTCAATGTAGACGTAAGGAAGAGTATGAACTCCATCATCACAGATGATCCTCTTATCATCTTTCCATGTCAAATCAACCTTGTTTGTACATTCAGAGTACACATTATGCTGATGTGTTCGGATGGCATTAACAAAGACCCACTTCGCCACTTGCTGCTGTAACAACACAGTCTTGTAGTCTTCAAAAGAAATTTTCTTCTGCAAAGCAGACTTCTGGACCCTTTAGCTCGCTTGACTACTTTGTCAACACACTTGTAGCAGTAGAGTTTTGCTCTCAGTCCCACTAATTCGGCCATGATCTCCCCACCACACTCGTCTTTAAACTTACCCACCACTTTCTTATTGGTGAGTGAGTGGCATTGGTGAGTAGAGAGGTATGCACTTGTGTCAAATACCGACATGAAGGTAGGGTCTGCAGTTAAGTCATGGTAAAAATCCCGAGTATTAATAGCATACACAAAAGAATCTGTATCCATGTAGGACAGCTCGAGGTTATCTCCATAGCGATTCTTCATCACATCATAGTGGAAATGATACATCAGCGTCTTGGAGAGTTCCAACACTGCAAAGCCTGCATATATGGGCTTGTCAAACATGATCTCTTATTTCTCCAACATTATCAGGGACAAGAGCTTGGAGTATATTACTCTATCCTTGAATG
This sequence comes from Medauroidea extradentata, assembly GCA_003012365.1. NCBI lineage: Eukaryota > Metazoa > Arthropoda > Insecta > Phasmatodea > Phasmatidae > Medauroidea > Medauroidea extradentata. The sequence goes on from PNEQ01106711.1 coordinate 41,681, forward strand.
ATGGTTTATCAATGAGCTTCTTCACACGTGTCGCTCGACAAGTCAGTTCCATCCGCTGTCACCTTCTCTTGTTTTCCATTAATTTTCCAAAAACTGAATTGTTGGCAAGCTTGTAGAAGTTCCGTTCTAACTCATTCTTGGCAGCCTGTCGCTTAAGGGTGTTTAGCTCGATATATGGTTTAAGCCAGGAACTCTGTTCGAATCGGAGGACTCTATGTACCTTCACCACCTTCAGTCCATGTTGGACAGCTTGTTTGAGATTACAATAGTACACAACATAGTTCTTCTTTCCTAACAGGGTTGTTATCAATTTCTTCAGTTTTGTTCCTGGTGGCACTCATTCACAGGAAGAATTGGCAAGTCTTTGTGTTCTCTGTGGAGCTCAGTAGGGTACTCGACATCACATTCTACGATATAACCTAATGGCCCCTCATCTGGCACTTTCATGAAGTCAATGCCTGTGTCCACCCATTCGAAGTCTCGCACATGGCCCAACCATAGAGATTATTCGCATCAAAATATTGTAGATACGAGGGTAACTGACTTGCATCGTAGGATTCTGGGATATAACTGTTATTAGCCACAGCACTGTGAGTGATGCATTGTGCAACACCTCCACGAATTCCAGAATCTACAAACATGTACATGTCATACTCAACCAGCAACTCCAGTTCAACCCCTGTGATGCACAGCATTGCATCAAAAGAAAACCCTGGAAGACTAATGTAATGAGTGCAGTCAAGTCTATATATTCTAACACATAACTGCCTAAAATCCTCAAAGATGTCGTACAGAAGGAAAACATCTGTCTTGAGGTACACATCACTGTAGTTGCCTAATATCTTGCACCTGAATTGTAACCATACATTTTGTGCATACTCGGAATCAGCATCTTAAATGCAAGAGCCTGTGAGACAGTTGTAAAAGTCTTCCTTTTTTGGTAGCCGAGTTGCTTCAAGTCTCTCCCATGATGTTACATACTCATAAGGGAAAACACCTTTTCTGGTCACCAGCTCCATCTCCTCAGATCTGTAGAACTTGGCAGTGTTAGTGAACTGGCTGACAGGCAGGTTCTTGGCTAATTGTGCAAGATTAGAAGACGTGAAACGGTAAGTATCAATAAACTGGATAGCAAATCGATCCACAATTTGCTTCGAGAAAGTGATAAGCTTCTCTTCCGAATGTGGAATTATGAATATATCTTTATCATCATAAGCCAGTTCTTTGATGATAAAGTGCTCATCATAACTCAAATTATGAAAGAATACTGGAAGCTTCTTAGGGTGGCAGCAGAGCATGTTGCATTCGTTGCATGCAGGACCCAGATACTTTCCTGAAAAATGGCAATGATCGTATACCGGATTTTTCTTCGTGAAGGTAGTAGAACAGTAACAGCATCCCTCAGCAGACAGATGATAAAGTAATTCCAGGTTGGTCAAGGGTTTCATAGGTTCATTCACTTTATATATGGCCTTCATTTTCTTTGTGATATCTACAACATCTTCTAAAAACGTCTTAGCAACTTCTGGCTCATCATCTGTGCCCCTGTAGAGAATAGGCTCTGTCGGTAGATTCAAAGATTTGGCAGCAGGAATCTTGTCACTATCCACATGTACATACATAGCATAGCTGTATGGAACATGCTTTTGGTATGCATAGGTATGTGATGTAGCAGGGTTTGGCTGAGTAGTGTGGACAGAAAGTAGCATCGCCTCGATGTCAGCATACACTACAATAGGAAGTTTGTCTGCATTTTGGTAGTTCCTAAACTTCAGAGTAGGATGCCATCCATTTTTCTCATACTGAGGCATTATAACACGAACAGGAGCATGTGGCTTGCAATATTTCTTGTGGTCTTCATGACACTGTTTGCCTGAAAGACCAGTCACACGAGGTATGTCATGGTAGTAGGTAAGACACCTCTTGCATACATGGATAGCACCTTTATGAGCAGTGACCTGAGGTCGGATGAGGCGAGAAAAATTTTTAATGTAGGTGAAATGGTTGTTGGATTCAGTGGTAAGAAGCAGCAGGTCAAACAGTTTTTATTTCTCTTCATTCTCGATCTGTACAGGAATAACTTTCATGTCGTCATTTAAAGTAAACACATTGACACTTACTTCTGGATTATTTGTCTCAAAGGTCTTGATCTGGCACAATGGTGTAGGAAACTCGATACCTGCAAAATTGAACTTAGATTCCAGGTCAAGGTACTGCGGGTCCACTCGTTCAGGGTGTGCACCAACCACAAATTTAGTTAGAATCGACCATTTGAAACATTCATCATCTTCTGTATTATTCGGGTTGATGATGGCTTCCCGAGCCTTGATGTCTAGTGGCAGGTCAATATAGCTGGAGGCACACAAAGGGTCAAGCTTATTGATGCGGAGCTGAAGATGCTCAACTGCAGTCAGAGTCCAACCACTACCTTTCCCCATGTAGTATTCCTCTTCCTGGCATATCTTTTCCAAACTGGCTGCAACAGCTTCCTCGACATCATCAATGTTGTAAAGAGGAATAGTTTTGGTATTAAAGGCCCTCTGGTCTTCCTCATCCTCGGGTGGCTCTGGCTTACCATATAAACATTCAAGCCACATATTAAATTTTATGGGACCATGTGTATTGATCTCCTCAATTAGCTGTCCAATTATCTGTCCTCGCATCCCTTCCAAGTAACTGCAGATATCTTGGGCCTGGGTAGTTGTGTTCTCGGCCACAAAGGTTCACAGATTCCCATGGAATGCTGTCTCAGCTTCCACAAACCCATGCTTTGTTGCTGAACCAGCCTCAGCAACAATCCATGGACGAGGTGGGGGGGCTTGGTTGTGGTACACTAGATGATCCTGCTTGATCCAGACGACGACGTTTGGCAGCTACTGGCTGGACACAAGTCCCCACATGCTGTCTCTTCGGAGCAGGCCCACTACACTTGGCAGCATGCCTTTTGAAGTTGTCCTGCCTAGTAAACTCCTTCTGACACCTGGTATAAGTGAAGGTCTTCTTCCTGCACTGAAAGTGTGGACATGCGACAGCAGATGTTGAAGTATCCATGGCTGAAGTAGTGCAGTAGATGTCTTCCTCAATGTAGCGGAACGCGCGATCACAGTTTGACACTTAAGTACGTGAAAGATGTCTCGACTGGAGCTGAACGTGCGATGGCAGCTCGATGCTGAACCAGGAGGAAATCCAAACTTCAAACACTCAAGATAGAAGATGTGAAATTGAAATGATGAATAAGGTGAAAATGAAATTTTAGTATGACGAATTAAGGTGAGAAACGAAACGTTAGTATGATGATAAAGAGTGAAGAATGAAATGTATAAAATGTAAATATAAATCAATATGACGATGAACACAGTATAGCGAACAGTAAACTCGATGAACAATCGACGAATGATGAACAAAGATTGACGAAACCAGGCCTCACAGCACATTTTATGAGCATGTGGTGGTGGTAGAGGGAGTGGTGGTGGTGGTGAGGGGTAAAACAGCCCATGCCATATATGCTCATGATTGAGAATCCTGTGTTGCTATTGGCTGAATAGTAAAAAGTCCTGGAAAACCCAAGTCGTCATTACAGGTTAATACAGGTCTACTGTCCCTACCTGAATTTACTTCCTTATAGTGCAACCAAAGCGATTTTATCACTAACTACAGTGTGATGTCCGTGCAAGCAGTGACTATGTCCATTACAGGCCTGCACAGGCCCGCAGCACTTGGACAATACTTCCCCACATATGAGTAAGGTATTGTGTCGTGAGAGCAGGTCTGTACAGGCATTCGAAAGATCCCCCTCCACCCCCTTTCCTCCTCTACCTTCCTGCCTCCTCCCCTCCTCCTCCCCTCATCCTACTCCTTACAGCACTCATCCAGTCACCAGGGTATTGCAACATCAATCTTGGCCTCGCCACTCTGATGTTGCTGGAGATAAGGACTCAGGAGGGGTCGTGCCAATGAACCATACCTCGTGACACACTCGCAAGACATTCCAGATGCTTGTTACGACATCACATGTTTGAACAAGCCTACCTTGCAGCTTTCAAGTCGAAAGAGCTTACCTCACACAAGTCTTGTACAACTCTATACAACTTGAACTTGTATTTTTTCGTACTTTAACTTGTAAGTAGTAGTAATTGTTGATTTCAATCACACAAACTAATTTGTTCCTACTTTATTTATATAAAGACATGTATTTATACTATTTTTGAGCAGTAACCATGTAAACCTTTGTCACATAAGTAGTATTAGTAATTTTCAGAAATCAGTATTTTGGTTTACTAACATATTACAACTCTGTTTGTTTTAAAGGAGGTATTACTAAATTGCTAGGAAATAAAAGCAATGAAAATTAATTTTATCATGTTTATTTTTTTCTCCATGTAATACATATATACACATACATAGCCCTATATATACATCATACCAGCATTTTCCATCATATACCAGAGTCCAACCACATATTACCACAAAAAATATTTACATACATCATGAAACTTAAAGTACTTTTAAAATGTCTTTGAGTATAGCACGAATATGTTTCCATACCAAGGAAGCAAGGCAACAGGGCCCTGTTTCATAAAAGAGTAGTAATTTACTGCAGTATATTACTGCAGTAGCTCGGCTTCCATACTTTAGTAAAATACTTGGTTTCATAAAAATATTTTTACTGCGGTATATACAGTGTCAATTTCACTACAGTAAGTTACGACAGTAAAACACTTGTTCAAATAATGTACAATAGAAAGCGCTGATGCTGGCATTTGTTACAATTTGAAAAGATGGCGCGAAACACTAAAAACCTGAAAAACATTAA
>PNEQ01106711.1:46593-135083 GCA_003012365.1 Medauroidea extradentata
AACAAACATTGATATTATCACGTGTATGTTATTTATTGTCATGATCGAAAAGAAAATGGTAGTTTTCATGTTGAAATTATAGACGTTGTACACGACTTATTATCCTTAATGAAACTCTAAGAATTCATGTTATAATAATTAATAGGCTTGCATTGTTCATTATGTAATTAATTCGTTTTTGCAGCTGAAACTGGATAATGGGTCACAAACAGGAGCTGGTGGAGGATCAAATTGCATATTTGACGAATGTGACCTTCTCGTGCAAGAAATAATCGGGCGAGATTCTCCAGTTTGCAATGGGTTTGGTGTACGGGATTCATTAGAAGAACCAAATCCCGTTAATGTTCTTGATGGTACAGGAGATAAAAATGATTCACATGAAATTGCAGCTATCTGGACAGAGATGGAAAACTGGGCAGTCTAAAAACTTGCAGGGAATAGGCATCACACTGAACACGTCTTCGTCGTTGACCCACAGAAAGTGTTCAAGTCCATTGCAGAATTCTAGACGATCTGGAAGACCAACAGGTATGTAGTGCACCCGGCGAAAACCAACTTCTACCTCGATGTAGTCGTGGAGCTCTTCTGGTCGAAATCTAGTGTCCATTGTTCACAGTGCTATGAGTAACGCAGTATCTTGACCAAGCAGTAACTGTGCGGTCCCCCATCTGGACCTGCTATATACTATCTACTCTGATGTCACTCTACCTCACGTCACTAGGGTTCCCAAACACCACAGCCGTAGCAGTAGCACGTTAAGGCAGGAGCAGGTCAGGTCCTGTTCACATGACTCGCAGGAGTGTTCAGACTTGTCGAACTTTGTGTTCAAGTAGCGAAGCGACGAGCACTCGTACCTAGTTTGCAAGTCTATAATATTAACATTTTCATTACAAAAAATACTTAGCCATTTTTCTGCTCCACTCCAGCAACAAATACAACTTCATCATCTATAATTTCAGTTAATACATCTTTAATTTTCTTATAGTTCTCATATCCGTCTTCCTAGTTAAGCCCATGATAATTTTTTGTCAGCCATATATTGGTGTGCATACTTTTCTTGTCCAACCATTTCCAGTGAAATGGTGGCAGGAAGCTATGCATTGTCACTTTTCCATCATGGTATGCTACGCTAAACTCTTTAAGAATAAATCTGAGTTGAGATTGGAAGCCCTGGATGCTTGTGTACATATCGACGTCCAAGATCGAACTGAGCTTATGTTAGTATTTTCATCACTTTATCCCTTGCATTATATGTTGCCAAACAGTCGTGGATAGTGAGAGTGTAGGCCTGTGTGCCAGCAGGTATATTCTCCGCTGCTGTCATTTCAATGCGACAATTAATTACACCAGTATTTATACGATCGTCTTGTTTACTTACGTCAGATACAAGGAGCGGGGCACTGTTCCTAAACTCTTCTGGTTCGAGTGTGGTCAAAAATTCATGTCCATAGTATGAATTCTGGAAACCTGCAAACATTTGGTATGCCAACATCAAAGAACCATTACTGAAAATCGCGTTCAGGTCCACGTATGGAAAACTGTCAGAGTTCAAATAAACTTTGGCATTCTTTATATTGATGTGATCAAACTTTAAGCGATCTGCACTTGTGGTATTCTGTCTTCCGGTCTGGAATGCTAGAATTATGTAGCTTGGTTTTTCCATTGCAAATGATGATTTAACATTCCAATTTACGTTTCGAGACTGAGTAATAGCCGGACTAGTTTCCAAGCTCCACGAGCGGAAAGCCACATATATATTCCTTCCTTTCTCAATAAACTTGAGTAGTTTTATTCTCTCTTCCATCTTTACTTGAACATGTGGCAGCAGCCACTCTATTGATTGTAAAGAGAGTGTTGTGACCTCTGGGTTTTCTGAAGTATCTAGTAAAGCATTTGTCTGAGTATTGGCTAAAAGTATGACAAACTCTTGTTTAGAATTCACTATAATATGCTTGTAATCTTCGGCGATTCCTAGCAACGAGGAAAGACGTACACATATTTCAAATCTTCCACCTTCGTACACAGGAACTTTATAATTTGGTTCGATTCCCCATCCAACCATTTTGGCTGCGGGTAGTTGGTTGTGTGTTAGAGACATGTAGTTCTTCATAGTATCTGTAATACCTACATCTTGTGTCTGATCAACCTCGACACCATTCAGTTCATAAGCAATTTTACTAATCATGTGAAGTACTCCATTTATAATTACCTTGGTGGTTACAGGTAAGGCATTTCCTGCTTTTGTTAATGTACCTCTTAATCTCAAGTATGAGTTGCACTGTAAAGTATAAATGTCATGGTTTTGCACTGGTATTCGAACACAGCTGTTATGGACCGGGCAGGTAAGGCGAATAAGCATGGAATTCAGTCTTTTTTGGAATCCTCGTAACTAACGGCCTGGTCCACATTCAGTATTTGTGCTTCCATTCTTCTTGACTTTGAAACCTATACTCTTCAAGAACACAATATTTTTACTTGTTAACACACTGGTTGCTCGTGACAAACTGACATTTGGCTTGGTTGGGAGACTTGTTTTTATAATTTTTTTTCTAAAACTCAGGCCCATCTTTCTTCAAGTGCAAGCACAATGTAATTTCTTCTTTTCTGAAATTAATTAGTTTATCATCCTGGTCGACTATACGAACAATAATTTCCTGTACGTACTTTTCTATGATTGGTGCATAAATTAAATTTTTCAGGACTTCTACCAGTTTGAATCCTGGCGGAACAGTCGCTGAAAACTCGTGAAGTGTATGGTTCGGTTTACCATTTAGATATGAGCCTGTTATATGATTGCAGTTTACTCTTATAACATTCAATGGCAAAATGTTTACAGGTAGTGTTGATAGGTGAATTTTTCCGCTTTCATACACATTGTGTTCGAATCCCAGCATGGATGCTAGGGTATCTTTCTTGGTTAAGTCAATATCTTCGCTGCATAAAATTTAACTTTTCAGAGTGTTTGGATTTCCCCGCAAAACAAAACTTACATCAGGACCTAATGCTTGCTTGATGTATGCTGCAATATTTTCAATCTCATACGATCCTGTTGGTACAGTAACCTCTTCAGTGATGATGTCATTTTTATGTAGCGAAATTTACAGTTTGAACTGTCCACATTAGGCACAGAGAAATAAGTTTGGAAATATATTAATGCCACTGACCACAATCCTTTTAAGTCCAGAGCTGGAAAATGCATGGAGCGCATCTCTGAGCTCTTGCCCATCGAGATCAATGTTACGGATATGACTGATACAATGTTGTACTTGTATCAACATTTATTAATCACTAATTAAGAACTTGAGACATAAATGGCCACAGTTCCACTGGGTAGGTAATTGCTCGTTGAAATAATTATAACTTAGTTCCATCCCGTGAAAATATTTGCGCACTTCTATGGACAGGTGAAGGTTTCCAAAACTGTCATAGTAACCAATATTGCTTCCATATTTTTTTATATCTTACCCACTGAGTTCCTCGGCTGTTGGCTGATTCTAAATTTATAATTACATATTCGTTATGTCTTGTTTTTGATTATAATTTGTCTCTCATGGACACACCCCTGAAATTAGGTATTTGTAATTTTCTAGCAAACTTTATTAAATCTAGGTTTGTTAGTGGTCTGTTGGGTAGTCGGTTTAGGAATGTTTCCTTCTCTATCTGGTTCCTTTTTTCAGACATCCTCCACCCACAGTGCAATAGCTTCCATTTGCTTGTTGTGGTGTTGAAGTTCTTCCAACTGCTTACCTTGATTTTTCGATGTATTCTCTGCTCTGGTAATACTGCTAACTCCACCAATCAGACCTCCTAGTGCTGCCATGCCAGGCAGGAGTAGAGGCAAGAAACCTTCCTGTTTCTTGCTTGCTTTCTTATTCTTGTTTCTTTTATTTTTCTTCTAACTAACTATATTTTTGTCAGACTGTATGGATTTAATTCGAGTATTTGTAGGAGTGGATGGACCACCCCTTATTCGCAAACCCATTCCTCGCTTGACTTTAGTCTTCAGGATTTTGGATACTCCCCAAGCAGCAAATCTTTCGCCAAACTTTGATTCCTTGGATTTAGAAATCTTCTTTGCTTTGTTAGCAAGAATGCTGTCAGCAGCGTGTCTATCTTCCAGCTTGTTACTATTGGTATAAGCTATGTCGTGCTCCTTGCATGCCTCGTCCAATTGGTTAACTCCGACGTCACCACTCTCGAGCCTCTTCTTCAGCTTAGTTCCTGGTCCACAGAACTGGTACCCAGCAATATGTGCTTCGAAGGGTAAGTTATTTATAAGAGTATTCACTAGTCCTCTTCTGCTCTTGATCTTACTCCCACGAGGTATCACAATACACTGAGTTACAATTACTTAAGTACCTGTTTTTATGCATTTTATTCAGTAAATTTCTAGCCTTTGAACAGTACAGACATTAATAATGCACCTCTGCTGTCGCTTCTGTGGTAAAGAATTTACTGCTTTCCGCAGTGTACAGAGACATGAAGCAAGTACATGCAAGATGAAAACTTCAAGAATGAAATTTCAGTGTGAACTCTGTTTTCGTCAGTTTATGCAGAGTGATAGTATGAAAAGACATTGTAAAACTTGCAGAAGAGCTTTTCCTTATGCGCCACAAGAACAGGCACCGCACATAACACCACAGGCACTGCACATAGCACCACAGGCACTGCACACAGCACCGCAGGCACTGCACCACAAATGTCACCACAGGCACTGCACATAGCACTGCAAATGGCACTGCAGGCACTGTACATAGCACCGCAAATAGTACCTCAGGCACCGGACATAGCACCGCAGGCACCGCACATAGCACCGCAGGCACCACAAATTGTTGGTAGTAATAAACATATTGACAAGCAAGAAGTTAGTTTGCCCATACATATTAGTACCGAAGTTGAAGTCACCTCTCACGAATCAAGACATGGTCCCCTCCTTCCTAATATTGTCTGTTGCATCATAGCAGGTCCTTCAAATTGTGGTAAGACGTGTGTGCTCTTAAGCTTGCTGGAGGAGCCTAATGGTCTTCGGTTCGAAAATGTGTACCTATACTCAAAATCAATACAACAGCCAAAGTATCAGCGACTTGAAAATATTCTAAGTTATGTGGATGGACTTGGGTATTTTCCATTCAATGACAATGAAGCGGTGGTACCTCCAAGTCAAGCTCTGCCAAATTCTGTGTTTGTATTTGATGATGTAGCCTGTGAGAATCAGGCTCGTATCCAGGAATACTTTTGCATGGGAAGACATATGTCAGTAGATTCCTTTTACCTTTGCTAAACTTATTCACGTATTCCCAAGCAGCTATTGAGAGATAATGCCAACATTTTGGTTTTGTTTGGCTTGGATGACTTGAACTTGAGACATGTTTACTCTGATCATGTTAATACAGACATTGCTTTCGATAAATTCAAAGAGGTGTGTGCTTTTTGTTGGAGTGATCCTCATGGATTTCTTGTAATAGCTAAAGACTTTCCTCTACTTAAAGGAAGGCTCAGGCGTGGATTTGATCAGTTCATAAAACTTCGTCAGGGAGAGATGAGTTACATAACCTCCAAATTCGGCTATAATGGCCTGAAACATAAAATGAAAAGTTGTTTAGTACCTACTGATGATGGGAACTGTAGTGCCAAAGGAAAAAGACTTTAAAATGTTGCAAGTCCTAGAGAAGATGGAGATGCTATTAACAATGCATTTATTTACACACTTCATGGTTAATTGTTTAGATGCAAATTGTACTAGATAGAACAAGTAATGATATTGCAAGTATGATAAATGATGTGGATGATTAACTCAGGGCTGTTCCTGTTGATGTGGACAATTTGCTGGACAGGAGACATAATGCAATAGGTGTGATAAACTTGAAGATACGATTAAAAATATTGAAAATATGCTAACATCAGTTTAAATTGCACCTCCAGTCATAGTTTTGGAAGGGAAAAATAACAAGCCGAGTTCTAGGCCTCCACCTAAGAAAAACAACATATAAATACCCTGTCTTGTCATTATAAGTGGGTAGTACAATGTCTGACACTGTCGGTGATTTACACACCGTGATTAAAAGTATCCACGCAAAGTACTTGACAGCTCAACATGCTAGAATAGAGCGTGATATAATTAATGAAGAAGCTTTGAACCCTATAACAGACAGATTGGACAGTGTGAAGCCGAAACCACTTCCGCCTGTGACAGTGAAGAAGGAAGAAGAGCCTCAAACTATAGTGAAACACAAGAAACCTGCACAAGAAGTTAATGAAGACGATTTGCCTCTCTCCGAGTGGAAACGGAAAAAAGAACAAAGCACAATGCTTCATGATTACTTGTCAAACTCACGGTCCAAGGATAAGTCATATGGAGTATACAAGCAAAATAAAATTTTTTTTTTGGGAAACAAATTTTATTCTTGCCTAGTAATGATGTAAAAGTAGACTCTGTCATAATCAAGCCTGCTTCTGGACTCTACGAATTACTGTAATAAAATCCTGGTACTTATTCGCATGGTGCCCTGTAACAGTATAAACGTCTTTTGAAACTTACCAGTCCTTATTTGAAGAATAATGAATCTAGCAGTAATGAATATAAGGATGAAACACACCAGAAATTCAACATTATTTCCCACTGTTCCCTGATGTAGGAGCTACAATAGGATCTGGTCTACATCTACATAAGGAAATAGAAGATGGGGGACTTTGTGAATATGTTTACTGAAATGATGTTAATGAAATTGTTGTCAGATTGAGACTGTTAATTGCTTCTCAGCAGGCTGGAAATAATTCACACACAAATGAAATATCTAGCATCATCGAAGAATAGCGTGAAGACGGATACATAGAATGAGTCGTCTGAAAATCACTGGGGAGCTGCATAAACCTGCAAGGCGAAATTATCCTCGACGTAAAGTACAGGTGTTTGGTTTGAAGGACTTGTATCAAGCAGACTTGGTAGAAATGATTCCTTATGCTCGCAAGAATAAAGGCTACAAGTATATGCTGACTGTTATTGACTGTTACAGTATATATGCGTGGGCAGTGCCCGTAAAATCTAAGAGTGGCAGGGCTGTAACAAATGCAATGAATATTGTTTTGCAAGATAACGGTCCTGCAGGAATCTACATACTGACCTCGACAAGGAATTCTGCAATTTTAATTTCCGAGCCTTGATGTCAAAACATAAAATGAACCATTATTCAACCCAAAGTGGCCTCAAGGCCAGAATCGCAGAACGTTTTAATCGTACACTGAAGAATGAAATGTGGAAGAAATTCTCAGCACAAGGAAGCTACAAGTAAATAGACATTTTGCCTCATCTGGTCTCGAACTATAGCAATAAAGTACATAGGACCACTAACATGAAGCCTGTAGATGTCGTGGACATCTCTACTACACACTGTTTATAAAAATGAGAAGAAACTGGACCTGCACAAACCTATAGCAAAGGTTGGAGACCATGTAAGGATATCGCGAGTGAAGGGAACATTTACGAAAGGTTACACACAAAACTGGAGCACTGAAATTTTTAAAGTGGCCAAGATTCGACACTACGAACCAAGGACCTACTACCTAGAAGAGCGGAAGGCAAGATTATACGAGGATGTTTCTACGGCGAAGAACCTCAAGTTACCTAGTTTCCAAACACATATTTGGCCGAGAAGGTATTGAAGAAGAAAGGAAATAAGGTTCTTTTGCGATGGCTGGGGTTCGATGCAAGCCACGACATTTGGATTCGTCAATCAGACATTATGTGTAAATAATGTGAATTCTTATGTATGAAGGAATAAATAAATATATTTTTAAAACTGAATTTCTGTGTTATTATTTAGAAGCAATTATTCTTTTACTGGATATAGTTGGAAATACTACTGGGGTGCCTGGAAGGCTGTCTGTCATGACAAACATTAAACAGGTTTGTACTCAAGGCGATGAGCTGGTCGAAGGTGTGCTGTTTCGTCATTTCTTCCCTCGCGAGGCACTGGGTTGTCCAGCAGGCTAATGGTCTAGGTCATTAAGCTGGGTGACCCGCGACTCTCGCGTGCAGCTGGAGACCTAGAGTCATGCTCTGCAACTTCAGGTAGTGGCTCGCGTGCAAGTTAAGACCTGGGCATTACCTATGCGACTTGATGGCTCCTGTGGCCGTCCCTACAGCTGGTGACGTATATTGTGACCACACGATGGGAGGGCAGGGTTGTCTTGCAATACATTGGCTAGAGGGGAGGGGTTACTTGTCAGGAGATGTCTCCTGAGTACTTGTGTCTTCAGTATACGTTAAGATGTCGTTCGTAACACATCAGTGGGAAAGTGAGGACTATGTGGCACTGGACGAGTTGTACAATGCTGTTGTGGCAGGGGTGTCTGCTTGTCAGACATCAGCTCCGCCTTCAACACCACCGACGATTTGCCTGCAGCAGAACCCCGTCCTCTCCGACGACGACGTGGAAGTTGTCAGAGTTTATGGGGTGGCCAAGCGGCCTATCGACTCTGCTGGCCCTGCTGCAAAACGGGGGCCAGCAGCTGGGTGGCCCGTAATGGCGGTGGCACCCATGGTGCCTGTAGTGATGGTGGAGGACGACGAGGAGGAGGCCGACGATGATGTTTTTAGTTTTTAAATAAATGTATTATTTTTTTAAAACTTAACATTTTGTGAGTTGAGAGACATTATTCACCTGTCATAACTTTTTCTTAAAGAACATCAGATGCGCCAGTCCTTGTACACTCAATCAGTATTTACATGCCACACTATTACATTACTATAAAAGGTTTTTAAAATTGACACAATTAATTGAAATTAACAGCAAAATAAAAACAAATTACTTTGGTAAGGTATCATACTTGTCAAGACTTGTCAATCTAGATGTCTGGAGGTATGCATAAAAAATATTTGTGATAGGGGCGAGAGTCCCGCTTATGGTATGTTACCTACCGCCATTAAGCAGATATGTACACTGGTGGAGTCGGTTCAAGTGAGTAAATAAGAAAACAAAAATAATGCCGCAAAGTAGCGCCTCTGGTGTTCATTCCTAGAACTAAATATAATAGATTATTTTGGTGGGGAATTTTAAAAATCAAATATGGTGGCCTCTAGAACATGTAAACAAATTACTGTTGAAAATTGGCAGGAATTAAAAAATTAAATATGGCGGCCTCCAGAACATGTAAACAAATGACTGTGGAAATTAGGTGGGGGTGAGGGAATTCTTTCCAAGATGGCAGATGGATCCAAAATAATTTTTAGAAAATTTTTAATTTTGGGTAATTTGGGGAAATTTTGAAAGTGATGTAATCCAAGATGGCGGACGCGAATCCGAGAATCCGGAGCCTCCAGTCTCTTGTCCTCGGAGCCCCATAACCCATCTACTCACTTAAAACGAACACCATTGCTAAAGAGATGACATTTTTTCAACCATATTACTTTGAAGGATAAATATACCCAGGAAATGCCGGGTAATTTTGCTAGTATGTTATAAAGAAGCCTTCTAAACTCAAAATACCAATTTCAGACCAATCGAAAGAATAATGAATCGTTAAACCAGTGTCGGTACTTTAGTGCCATAAGACTCACAAATGTTTTATTTCTTTAGGAAATAATGATATTCTGTGTTTTATACACTTTTTCTAAGTACTCGATTTCTTTCGTTGGTGTTTTCGTAACAGTTGACAGTGAATATGCTTAACACTATTTTGGTTTTATTCAGTGCATAACTCTGTCCAGTTATAAATTGCATTTAAAAGAAATTAATTATTTCATTCTGAAATATTTAAACTTTTTTATTTCTTTCCGCTTAACTATTTTGGATTTAGTAATGTTAGTGTTCTGTGAATATTTTATTTTAAATTTAAGTGCTGCTGTTAAATTAAGTTTATATTATTATTAATATAACTTTCCTAATATCTCCAACTAATCTCTGAAAAAACGCCCAGTTTTCAATTAGTTACACAACCAGTTCCCTAAAATATTAGGCACTGGCCTAGAAAATACGCATAAAATGTCAAGTTAATGACAGTATTTAACAATAATAATGAAGTAAATTTTTAACGAGTTTTCTAAGCATTGTATGTTTATTTGTTTTAAAGGGAGTAGCTTCAATTGGCAAGAAGCTGCTCCTGGGCTATTTGCCCGTAAGTAGAGTTTAAGTTACTCTAGTTGCCATGTTTAAAGATTAGGGAATTTGTTTCACAGAGAGATTAACTTCTACAAGAAATTACCATAAACTTACAACACATATAACATTTTGTCTGAAGGCTTTGGAGCCATTGTGTTTTTATTAAAAGGATGTATAATGGCCATAATGTGGCACTGTTTAACTTGGAATTTAAAACAACTTTCAAATGAGAATATATTCATTATAAAGAAAGGAAATTATCTTCTGGCAGTTTGTTTTCTGCCAAATTTAAAAGGGATACTTAAATTAAATGCCTTTGTTGGAAAATATATATTTTATTGCACGATTCCTTGTCATTATCACAATCAATACATATTATTATGTTGTTTTTTGTGAAATATGTTTAGAGCTTTCTGGTGGGTTGTTTTAATGGGGAAAACAACAACAGAGCATTGCATACTAAAGCTGGTGGTGGTATTTTTGAAGGTTTTTTGTTACTTGCCTCCGCACCTCCTCTAAATCCTTCTGATCTACAGATTCCCAACAAAACTCATGCAGACTCCAAGTATGAATTAAGGGATGAAAAAGACTTCGTCCAAAAATATTTCTGCAGGAAGATGCTTTGTGGCATCACTAACAACATTATTAAAAGCTAACTGAAGCATGTTCAATGAATTGTCCCACTCTTTATGAGACCCTGTTTGAAAGGTTCTTAAAGCAACCTTTAAATTCCTATTATATCGTTCCACAATATTTGCCTTTGGGTAATAAGGGGTAGTCTGTACCAATTTTGTTCCCCACCGAAAAGCTAAATTTTTAATTTGTACCTAAACAAAATATGTTGCATTATCTGTAACTAAATACATGGGAGAACCGAAAACTGAAAATAACCTTTGTTCAAGTATCCTACTAATTTCAATAAATTTCATAGAACGCAAAGGAAAAAGGAAAACAAATTTACTGAAACTATCTACTTCAACCAAAATAGAAGTAAATCCGGTTTTGGTCCTAGGAAGGGGCCCAAACACATCTAATTACACCCGTTTCCAAGGAGAAGAAGCTACTTTAGCACTGTAGGAATGTGCTATCTCTGCATTACGTGGTTTTACCTTTTGGCAATCCTCACATTGTTTTACAAGTAGTTATATTTCTTTAGTTATCCCTGGCCAGTAAAACATAGCTTTTAAACGTGATACTGTTTTACTTTGACCGAAATGTCCTCCAAAATAACTATTATGAAAATAATGATATATCGGTACCCTTAATAATTTTCGAACAAATATACTAAATACACCTGATTTCGAATCTACATGACATATCAATCTTTTTCTTAGTTCATATAAAGAAATGTTACCTGCCAATATGGCCTTTTGAATATTTTGACAAGCGATATCAGTACTGTGATGTTCCTTAAGTTTTAAATATAGCTGAGGAAAATCTTGCAATGCTGTAACCTGTTCCTCTGAAACAGTGGTATCAATCGTCATACCTTGCGATGAAGAGGACACATGAAACTCGTCTTCATCAAACATGCGGAATAAACGATTTGCAACCCCGCTCTCTATTCCCTTTATGTGCTTCACAGAGTATGTTAATTTTGCAAGACGCACTAACCATCGTGCTAGCCGACCTGCGGGTTTATTAGTAGACAAAAGTCAACTTAATACTTGATTATCTGTATGTAATTCAAACTCTCCTCCCTCTAGATAATCTGAGAATTTCTCCCATCCCAAAGATAGCTGCCAACACTTCCTTTTCATACACGGAAAATTTCTGCTCACCTTGGGTCAACAAACGGCTAGCGTAAGCCACTGGGGCTAATCCCTTGTCTTCCACTTCTTGACAAAGAACCGCACCTAAAGCCTTTGAACTGGCATCTACTTGTAATATAAAAGATTTTCCAAAATCGGGCAAATGGAGAACGGGTAGTGATGCTAACCTTCCTTTAAGTTGTTTAAAAGCCTTGTCCTAATCCTTTCCCCAAACAAATACAACATATTTTCTTTTCAGTGCATTTAGTGGTTCAGCAATATTAGCAAAATCAGGAATAAATTTTATATAAAAACCTACCATCCCTAGAAAACGTCTAACTCCTTTAAAATTTTTGGGAATCGGAAAATTTACTACAGGTATAATTTTCTCTGGAGCCATAAGTAATTTACCATCAGAAATTATAAATCCAAGATATCGTACATGCATTTTGGCCCAGGTTACCTTTTCAGGGTTTACAGTTAATCCTGCCTCCCTCAAAGCTGTCAGAAATAAACGCAAATGTTTTAAATGATCTTAAAAACAGTCCTATATACACACACATCATCAATGCATGTGAATAAAAAATCATACTGATTTTTACCTAATACTTTAAATAATATTCGTGACATAGCCTTAGACCCACAGTTAACCCCCATAGGTAACCACTTCCATTGGTACTGACCCCAAGGAGTGACAAAAGACAAAATTTCGCGCGATTCTGTGTGTAGATCACATTGCATAAAGGCAGAATTTGGATTACAAAAATTGAGAAATATTGAAATTTTCCTACATTCTGTTTCTCTGGAAGTTTTTAACTTTCGGCGTCTCGGGGTCCTACCAGCAAATCACGGACGTGTGGTAACATTGTTCTGGTTGGTGCAGTCAAATGAGCCACGCCTCTGCCCTATTATATTGTACCAATAACCACGAACCAGAGATGCAGGTGTTCACATAAGGCATTGAAACAAGTTGCAGAATCTTTTCACCAAAAATCACTGGCTCTACATTTGAGATAGCAATGTTTGCATAAACATGTGTAATTGTTGTAAATGTATAAGTTTTCTATTTCTTATGTAATCTTATTGACTTGTCCAATATCTGTGTACTGTTGTGTATCTTACGGATGCAATAAAACAAACAAACAATTTCGTAATTATGGTTTATCATTATGGTTCTGTAAATTAATTTGTTTAGAATTATCGTAGTCATAGCGAGATTCAGCCTACACATCCCCGACAATTACACATTTAGATTATGCAATTTCTGTTATTTTATTTTGCTATGGCAAGTTCCTCTGACATTTTTGGTTTGTGTCGCCGGGAAAATACTTCGGCAGCGGCCCTGCCTGGCTACAGGCTAGTTTAATTCTAACTTTTTGTTCGACGGAAGATGTTAAGAAGAAAATATGATAGTGGCTGACTAATTATGTTCGATTGGACATCCATGTGGTCTACATATGATAGTAAGTAAAACCCTACTTGAAAAGGTGTAGATTCTGTAAGTGGTGTTAATGGTCTAGTATTATTTTGATTTGACAGAAAATATAAATCTAATAAAGAAAATTTTGATTTCCTACTACTAGGCCCTGGCAATGTCTTTGTCCCTATTAGACAAGACACATCATGAACTTGTAAAACCTCTTTTACGCTTATATTCTTCGATGTCCACAGCACTGTTTGAAAATGGTTTACCACATTAGTACTTACAAGAATTTTCTTCATGTGTGCAGGAGGCCAATTTTCATTCAGATCGGCGTTAACTACAGTCCTGTTAACACTAGCGGGATTCGCAGTTTGTAGCTGGACTGCAGCTCGATTCTCATTCGGGGCGACCGCGAGTTAACAGGAGTTCAAACTGGACTCGTGCTCGATCTAGCAAGAGATGTTTGAAATACAATTCTCATCTAGACCGAGCAGTGGTCTAACGGGACTTTTAACAGGACCGGCCTAGCGTAGCCACTGCGGGCTGCGGTAAGCAAGTTGGCGAACCTTGTTAACGAGTCTGTTGAGTTACATTTACAGAGGAACTGCCATATTCATTTGAAATATTTGTGTGCGCCGACGAAGAATTTGGGATTTTACATTCGAGGATGATCCATCCTAAAATTGTGCACTTACATTAAGCATAATTTTACAAATGATTTGTGTATTATGTGTTCACATTGGCGCAAAAATAATACACACTCTTTGTAATATCTATCGTGTACCTGACACAATTACATACGTACGATCGTAAATATATAGGCCTAGTTTATTGATAGTAGCTATTGCATAATATAATTCACTCAATATAAATTTACCAGCGAATACAATAATGCTACAACATTGTAAACATTTGTTACGCTCATGTACGTAAAGATTTCGATTTGTATGTTAGGTTGAGATAAACTGCTCGGTTATTCAAATTCGTATGTGCAAACACAATGTTTTGTCAACAGCAATGTACCACTCGTGTTTAATTTCAGACATATGATACTTGAGTGTAAAATTATGTGATCTTATATCAAGTTGTTAAAAAAGGCAAAGTTACATTGTTAACAAATAATGTCACAGTACTAGGCCTACTGCATGTTTAGAGGTTAGAGACAGAGGTAAGTTATTGATTCTGATGAAAGTCATAACTGATACTTTATTAGCCATAGAACAAAATACATTGTTATGGGTTTCGTCACAATGTAAACAAAACGACACATTTAATTACATACAGTACATCTGCAAGCTTTTTAAAACACTCTATTAAATTAATGAAATTTGGTACTTGAATTATTGTCACTGAAAATATGTTTGCTATTGACATTGTCAAGTACAGAAAATCAGTCCGGTATAAACTCACCATCAGTTAATGTTCTTTCCAAGAATTTGTTAAAATCATAATGGGGGTTATTTAGCAGTCGAAGCCCGCCACAGTTACAAAATCACGCACCAACTTCTCAGTCGATTGTCTTTTCTTTCTTTACAAAAGAGCATCGTTATTCTCTCATTGGCCAGCGAGCGAAGTCTTGCGCTTGGGTACACTATAATTCACGGAACACGCAGACAGCCTCGTACAGGATGCCCGGTTATTCGCTTAAGTACTAAATTTCAATAACTTAATAGAGTATTTTGAAACGCTTACAGATGTACTGTACATAATTAAATGTGTCGTTTTGTTTACGTTGTGACGAAACCCATAACAATGTATTTTGTTCTATGGCTAATAAAGTATCAGTTATGAATTTCATCAGAATCAATAACTTACCTCTGTCTCTAACCTCTAAACATGCAGTAGGCCTAGTACTGTGACATTATTTTTTAACAATGTAACTTTGCCTTTTTTAACAACTTGATATAAGATCACACAATTTTACACTCAAGTATCATATATCTGAAATTAAACAAGAGTGGTACATTGCTGTTGACAAAACATTGTGTTTGCACGAACGAATTTGAATAACGGAGAAGTTTATCTCAACCTAACATACACATCGAAATTTTTACTTACATGAGTGTAACGAATGTTTACAATGTTGTAACATTATTGTTCTCGCTGGTAAATTTATATTGAGTGAATTATTTTATGCAATAGCTACTATCAATAAACTAGGCGTATATATTTACGAACGTACGTATGTAATTGTGTCAGGTACACGATGGATATTACAAAGGGTGCATATTTTTTTGCGCCCATGTGAACACATAATACACAAATCATTTGTAAAATTATACTTAATGTAGGTGCACAATTTTAGAAAGGATCCTCCTCGAACATAAAATCCCAAAATCTTCGTCGGCGCACAAAAATATTTCAAATAAATATGGCAGTTCCTCTGTAAATGTAACTCAACAGACTCGCTAACAAGGTTCGCTACCTTGCTTACCGCAGCCCGCAGTGCCTACGCTAGGCCGGTCCGGTTAATGGTCCCGTTAGACCGCTGTTAGGTCTAGATGAGAATTGTATTTCAAACATCTCTTGCTAGATCGAGCAGGAGTCCAGTTAGAACTCCTGTTAACTCGCGGTCGCCCCGAATGAGAATCGAGTCCCAGGACACCTGAAGTAATTTGGATATATGTGTGTATATATAATATATATACATTCTATATATATATATATAAATTTCAATTTTGTACACATTCTTTTAATGTCTGTACCCTTTGCAACAATATTTACTTTCTACTTCGTTATTCCTCTCTTAAAAAAACAAGTAGGACCTTTATTTTTCTCCATATTCAGAACCTTTAACTTTAATATTTAAAACATAAAATTATAAACTGGCAAGCAATTATTAAATTATATACAATTTTTTTCTTTTAATAAGGAAAAAGATTCCTAACTATATTACAGCACACAAAACAAAATTTTACTGTATGATTAAGCACTATAAAAATTATTAAATATTATAGTACCCTGACTTTGGGTATTTATCAGGAACAAGGCAAACTACCTGGGTAAAAATCAATTAATAAATACCCTACCCACTGGTTGTTTATACAACTCACATCAATTGTTTGCACGTCTATACTCTTTCAAAAATTCTTCACCAAAATTTTATTGCTTTAAAAGCACAGCAAGAACACAACTTTTTGCCATTTTCGGCCGATAGAAAATATGATTAAATGAGAAGTGATTTATTTGAAATGGATATACACACATGTAACATACTTTAAATGTTATTCCAAAGCTGACATCACACACTTACGATGATTAGTTTTCGATAAATCTTGTAAGGGTCTATGCTCTGCACACCACTCGCGCGTACTGAGCAGACAGTCATCGTAATGACGTTTTCATGTATGCAGGCCCACAAAGACTTTATTCTTATTCTTTTTTTTTAAACCTAATTTCCCTTGTACGAGTGTGTATTGTCCGCAATTCTCCTCCACATTACAACTAATTTCGAACATATAAAGCGAATTTCATAAAACTTGGTACAAGTGTAGTACCAAATAGCCTAAGGTGATTTGGCTGTTACATACTTTGTTCATATTTTCGTAATGTCGGCCATTTCAAGTTTTTTATCATGAGCTATCTGAATATTTACTTATTGAACGCACATGTTATACAAAAATTTTCTACAAATTCAATCAAACTCTGTAGGTCTACAAATACAATAATCAGTAAAGTGAAGACTTTTGTGGCGGTACATCAATTCCATATGCAGATGAATGTGAACCTGAAAGCCTGTCAATGCGAGGCAGCACAGTGAGCCGCTGAATATCCCTGACCGGCGGAACGACCGATAGCAATGTGCCACCACCAGGCACATTCCATTTTCCAGGCAGGACAAGGGATTACCGGGGTCGTCCGGCCAGCCAGCGCTGCAACCAGGAGGAGACAGTCCCAGTATGCCATACAGAAAAGTTATGTACTTCCAGTCAGTGAGGTCTAGTGAATGTATAGATGTACATATTGTATATATTTTGTAAATACACTGCACGTGTCCGGCAAACATGGTGTTCTTTTTATGCCCTTCACGTCCGCGGTAAAGTAGTGTACCCCGGTGTGATTGGACAACACATACGACGCGCCACGTGGGCAACGAGGCGTCGAGTCTTTAACGCGCGAGCAGTACCGCTTACAACATTGTGCGCTCACCCAAGTAGTGGGACCATGAGCATTCTACCCACACCGGACTTCGTAACGCGCTTAGGCGAGTCGCGGCGATAAGAGTAGTAGGAACTACTGAGTTCTGCACCACCCAAGTCGTCCGCGCCATACTACCGTCTGTAGCAACACTTGTGTTCGTAGCGTGACCCTGCCGATACTTGGACACTTCCATAGACATGACCGATACTGCACCACCTATTGTGTGCGTCGACCGTTTCGCAGTGCGGATTCCACCATTCTCGGCTGTAGATCCAGAGTTATGGTTTGCTCAAGGGGAAAACTAATTCGCGTTTGCCACGATAATTGCCGATCAAGCAAAATTCAGTTATGTGTTCGGCAATTTGGACAGCAAATTTGCCATTAAAATTCGCGATTACTGACTAGTGCCCCAGCTGAAGGCCGATATAAGAAACTCAAAACAGAACTGATAAAGCGCTTGAGCGCCTCTCAGGAACGAAAAACCAAACCATTGCTGGAGCATGAGCAGATGTGTGACCGAAGGCCCTCCCAGTTCCTGAGGCACTTGCAGAGCCTGGCAGGGACTGTCATACCCAAAGAACTCCTCAGGTCACTATGGTTGGGCCGCTTACCAACCCCGATGCAAGCGATCCTAGCTACTCTGTGTCACTCGCCCTTGGACTCATTGGCCGACCTGGCATACACCATAGCCGACACCAATCTGAGGCCACAGGTAGTGAAGGCTGCAGCCCTTGATACCATGTTCGACAGGATGGCCTCACTGATGACTTCGAAAATTGGTGAAATGGAAGCGACTCTACGGCAGGAAATAGCAGCTGCTACCGCTCACAGCAGTCAATGCGCCAGCCACTGGGACCGCTCACCATCTGCACGTATAGTCGCCAGCACTCTCGCTGTAGGTGTTCTCCTGTGGTTTGCTGGCACCACCGACATTTTGGATATGTTGCACAAACATGTACTTCACCCTGTACCTACCCTGTGGGAAACGAAAAGGGGACTCGTTGATGGCGTCCAGCAACGTAACCCATGCACCATGCAGTCCCCTCTTCGTCATCGACAGAGTTCCCAAGATAAAATTCTTAGTAGATAGAGGTGCCGACATTTGTGTGTATCCATGTTCGCTGCTACCAGGATAGCATGCCAAGTCGGAATATACATTTATTGCTACAAATGGCTCACGCATCATGACCTATATAGTTTTGTCACAGTTACTCTCAACCTGGGACTAAGGCATGATTTGGTAGCGATTTGTCACAGTGAGTGTCACCAAGCCTATCATCGGGGCTGATTTCCTCCACCATTATGGCCTCTTAGTCGACACCCGCAACCGGCCCCTTGTAGACAGTCCCACCTCCCTATCAGCCATCTGTCACGTGACCTCCTGCAACATCAGCAGCATAAAGACACTTCCTTTGTCATCACGCTACTCTGAATTGCTGGAGAAGTATGGTGACATCACTCGCCCATCTGGCACCCCACAGCTTACACAACATTCCACAGTGCACCATATCCGCACCATTGCTGGGCAACCAGTGCACAGCAAACCACGCTGGTTGGCACCAGAAAAGTTTCTGTCAGCGAAGCAAGAATTCACAGCCCTACTTAAACTTGGGTTAGCCCATCCTTCAAACATTTGCTAGTCTTCCCCACTCCACATGGTACCCAAGAAAGGAGATGAGTGGAGACCCCATGGAGACTACAGGATGCTTAACGATCGCAAATTCCTGATGGATACACAGTACCACACATCGAAGATTTTCCTCACACCCTACATGGAAAGACCATTTCCCCCACAATTGACCTCGTCAGAGCTTACAACCAGATTCCTGTTACCTAAGCAGATATTCCGAAAACAGCCATCACTAATCCTTTTGGGTTGTATGAGTTCCCCACATGTTGTTTGGTCTCAGTAATGCTGCAAAAACAATCCAAAGATTTATCGACAAGTTTTTCTGTGGTCAAGAATTTTGTGTCCCATACATTGACGACATCTTAATTGCATCAAGCAGTGAGACAGAGCATGTGCAGCACCTGGAAGAGCTGTTCAGCCACCTCAAGGCTAATGATCTCCTAATAAACCCTGTAAAATGTGTCTTTGAGGAACCACAGGTAAAACTCTCTTAGGGCACAGCACTTCTGTGGAAGGAACCAAGCCATTGTCAGGGAAAGTGTATGCTGTCCTCTAATACAATATGCCACAGACTGCAAAATAACTGTGCCGGTGCACTGGAATGCTCAACTTTTACAGATGTTTCATCCCCAAGGCATCAGAGACACAAGCCCCATTGCATGAGATGATCAAGGGGAATATGAAAAGTAAGGTCCCAGTAACATGGACACCGGAGAGGGGGAAGGCATTTGAAAACTGCAAAACTGCTCTGGCACAAGCTACCATGCTGGCTCATTCAATCCCAACATCTCCACTAGCACTAATGATGGATGCCTCAGACTTCGCAGTTGGGGCAGTACTCCAGCAGCAGGTGGAAGGATAATGACAACCCATGGCATTTTCCTCAAAGATAATAAACACAGCTCAGCAGAAGTACAGTGCTTACGACCGGAAACTCCTCGTCGTCTAATTGGGGATCCACCAGTTTCGCCGTATGGTAGAGGGGAGGGAGTTCACTGTATTCACTGACCACAAACCTCTCATTTTTGCTTTTGCCAAAAACTTGGGAAAATGCTCACCTCGCCATTCAAGGCAGTTGGATTTCATCAGTCAGTTTACGACAAGCATTCAGCACATCTCGGATGCTGACAATATATTTTCTGATGACCTCTCTTGGGTAAATGCTATTGCCGATACTATGAACTACCAAGCTCTAGCCATGTCGCAGCTGGCAGATGAAAAGCTAAAATGATACTTGCAGCAGGATTTTGGCCTACAGCTGAGGAAGTTCACCATGCCAGATATACCATTCGACATCTACTATGATGTCTCTACTCCGACAGCAAAGCCATTTGTCACAGAGACATTCCGTCGTACTGCTCTCAACATTGTGCATAACCTCGCCCACCCAGGTGTCAGGGCATCAGTCAAGCTAGTCACACAGAGATTTGTGTGGCCATCCATCAGGTCAATCCCTAATAAGTGGGCACGTGCATGCATTTCCTGTCAGCGTTCGAAAATTTCACATCATGTTATCTCCCCAGCTGGTGACTTCTTACCACCCTCATCCAGATTTGACCATAAGGGTATAGACCTGAGGGGTCTTGGCAATGTGTCCCAAGGCTTCCGGTTCTGTTTGACTGTCATCGACAATTTCCCCAGGTGGCCAGAAACAATCCCGATGCACAACATTTAACCACTGCCATTGCCCGGGCTCTGTACACTGCATGGATCGCATGCTTTGGCACCCCTCTCTAAGTCACTTCTGATCAAGGGAAACAGTTCGAGTCTGCACTCTACAGGGACCTCTATAACCTGATAGGTACATTGCAGTTTCGAAAAGTGTTTCGTCCACAAGCCAATGGTATGGTGTAGAAAATGCGGCAGCAACTCAAGGCAGCCATACTTTGCCATGACACCGAGAATGGGGTGGATATATTGCCTACCATAATTCTGGGCATCCGAGCAGCCTGGCATGAGGACCTCTGTTCTTCAGCAGCTGAGTTGGTGTATGGGCAACCTCTTCATCTCCCTGGAGAGCTGTTGGTGGCCTGTCCACATTCCCAACTAGCAGACACAGCAGGGCTTATAAGGGAGTTTCGGCAACATTCAGCACACTCCGACCTGTAGCACACACCATGGTGGAACCAAGACATTTGTGTTCAAGGACCTCGCCACAGCAACAGGAGTCTTCGTCCGCCAAGAAGGACTCAAGAAATCTCTTGACGCCCCATATGAAGGCCCATTTCCTGTGCTCAGCTGTACACCAAAGACCGCAACACACCAAATGCCTGAAAGTTACAATTTCCATTGATCGTCCCAAACCAGCATTCACCTTTGCCAACCAACCACCTGACAACATCGCCAAACTCATCCCTAAACCAGACTGAGTGGTACTCTGCCATCCACAAGGCTCATACAAGGTATCTCCACAATCATCTCCTAAAGTGACGAGATCTGACCGCTACGTCCGCTTTCCTGACTGCCTCCAAGGCAGTTTTTCATGATGCTGGGTGTATCACTGGCAGGGGGTTGCTGTGGAGGCACATCACTTCCATATGCAGAAGCGATGCGCACCTGACAGCCTGTCAGTGCGAAGCAGCACAGTGAGCTGCTGTACACCCCTGACCGGAGGGATGACCGCTATCAGTGTGCCCCCCCCCCCCTGCACATTCCATTTTCCAGGCAGGACAAGGAATTACTAATGTCGTCTGGCCAGAAAGCGCCACGACCAGGAGGAGACAGTTTCTCCCGGTACGTCGTACAAAACAATTACGTACTTCCAGTCAATGCAGTCTTGTGAATATATAGATGTACATACTGTATATATTTTGTAAATACACGGCACGTGTCTGGCAAACATGGTGTTCTTATTATGCCCTTCACGTCTTCGCTGAAACTTTTTTTTTTGTTCGTGCCGTGTTCATATTTATACAATGGTTGTCATTGAAACATTATTTGATTACATGAGATATCGAAGGTGATTCTTGTCAAACTCGGTACACGCATAGTGCATACTATAAGAGTTTGTGACTTGGGTACACTTTTATACTGTTTTTATTTTCCGTAATTGTCAAATGTGAATAAATATTAGTTAAATGTACGTGTATAATATTTGAAGTTTGTAAGAAGTAAATTCTTCATTTACGGCTACCATAAATGTGAAGAATATTTTTGAAACTCCCCCAAGTTACCCCACATGTCCAAAGTGACCCCCCGCATACGGTAGTTAAGTGAGATGACTTTTTTACATTTTACTAGTGTAATGCTTATATTATCAAAACAGTGGCCATTTGAACATATTTTCTTGGTCACATGAAGTATCTACAGTAACCATGCATCTGAAACTCACCAAACTCGGTACAAATGTAGAATTTCGTACAGCGACTTGATGAGAACGTATTTCGTGTCTATTATGTTCAGTTTTAAACAACTGATGATTCAGGAGTGATAATTTAACTACAACATTGGGAAATTAAAAATAAGTAAGATGAAGATGTTTTTTAAATGTTTCTGTGCAATAAATTATAGTTTAAAATTGGCTTAAAGGTATATCTTCTATAAAAAAATTAAAAACTTCTTCATCTATAATTATTTTTGACACAGAATGTTATATTGTATTATATTTTAAAAATTTACATTTCATCTTTATTTTTAGGTTAGCATTATTATCACTATAATTCACTTTACAGAAACATTTGAAAACATGTTTTGGACAAAATTTTTATAAGCTATCGCTATGCTAAATTAACTCACACTGTCCCATGTAACTAAGTAGGAAGTTGTGTATTTAATGTTAATTGACGGTTTAGTGTTTATAATAAAGTACGTCCTCTAATTTCTAATATTTCATTTCATGAAAACATTATTTTGTACATCTTTTCCTATAACAGATGTTTGTAAGCTAATTTAATTTTAGAAACTTTACTGTCAAAACTTTGGTTTAATTAGTTCCAATTGTTGTATGTTCACTATGTTAGAATAGCCTATAGCATCATATGAACAAACGAACATATAATTCCGTATTACTTATACATACATGATTGATTTCTTTACTTTTACTTGCACACACAATATAGAACATAATCGTATTTGTAAATCTTGTATCTTCTCGATATATGAACTTATCATTCTCACATTAGTGTACATGTGTAATTACATTAAAATTATAACTACCCACGCAACTGAAAATTTGTTGTAATTTTTAAAATGTAGCAGCTTCCTTAAGATTTTTCTCGTGACAATGGACTGAAAACTAAATTACGTTAAAAGCGACATTGAAACGCCTATTAAATGTCCTATCGTTTGTATTCACAAGGCACTGAACCAGTGAGCAGACTTTCCGTCATACAGCTTCTATAATTACAGTTTTACGAATCTGCAATGTAGTTTTTATATATTTAGCTAAATTTCTAATTACAACAACCTGAATATTGAATTTTTTTACAATTTTGAAAGCTTAAATACTGTATTTATAGCATATAAGCTTTTTTTGAAAACATTCCGTCATACTCTCCACTTTTTATGGAGGTGAATACATCGTGGATTTCTAAAAAATTGTTTAGCATAGCGTAACGTAGATTAAGACCAACGTGTACATCACGTAAAAATATACACCAAATTCGTCTTTTATTAGTCTATTAGTGGAGATTTTATTTCGGAAATTAATTTTAAAAGTAATAGAATACTTCTAAATGACGACATAGTCAAAACTTCTGAAAGTAAGTTAAGTGTATCGTATCTGAAAAATATGTGTTTAAATCAACAGTATATAACAATTCCATTTGCATATTTCGTAAGGAGGCCAATTCATAAAATGTGCTTGTTCTTACGCACTATATTCCTCCGATTTTTAAGTTCTAAGAATAAAATATCACGTTAATTTTTATTCCGTACACCAGAAGTGATTTTTTTTAATACTGGCTGCAATTTACAGGGAAAAAATGTGTTCTTCAGCAATAGTTGATTATTTATGTCAATTTATTTTCCTATTATTGCATATGTATCAAAATTAAACATTAATTTCATTGCTAATTTATTGTGCTTCATAAAACAAAATAAGTAAAAAAATGCATTTCTTTCTGAGTTATTTGGATTCGAACTAGAAGAAAACAATTATGTGCTCGACGCCATGCCGTCTTTATTTTTTTTTATAAAAAGTGTTTGGTACAATGGCAAGGCTAACACCTCGCCACTGCACCAGACATTCCCCCCCTTTAAGTTAATCAATGCGATTCCCCAGTAGCTTTGTATCGTGTAGTTGTCGGTTTGTAATGATAAGGTGTCTTTTGGCACACAGACGAACACGAACACCCAGTCCTGAACCCGAGGAGGTGGTTGTAAATGACACCTCCCTGGCCGGGAATCGAACCCGGGACCCTTGCATCAGCAGCCAGGAGCGCTAACCACTGAGCCAAGCGGTCGGACTGCTGTCTGAGCTACAGTATCAGTAACTAGCTGTTCCTGAAAGTAATGTAAGTACACTAAGGCCCGGTTTCTCAATGTCTGATTTTCTTCTGATTATCTTCCGATTAAAATTTAACCAATGGTTAGCAACAATATTTGTTTCTAAAGTACTGATTAAGATTAATCAATGGGTTAGAAGTCAGTAACCATTGGTTATCTTAATCATAAGAAGAGGTACTGATTACAGTGTTAAACAGGACTTTTAAAACAAACAAGATTATAAACAATGCCAATTTTTTAGGTTATGATGACAGATGATTTAAATTTCTTGTTTTAAGAAGATGATGGTGAATAAATAGTAGATTTCATAAACAAGCCAAGACTTTTTCGGAAACGCCCAAGTCACATGTAAATAGATGACCATGAATTTGTTACGCGATTGCGGCTGAGTAAGAATACTGTCCTAGCACTACTAGAAAAAATTGTACAGCTGGAAATGACCACAGACAGGTGTGTACTTATTTATTGCATGTTTTGTTTACATCCCATAAACTTTAGTACGTTCTGGTAAGTTATATTATTTTGTAGGTTATGTGAAAACGTTTGATGGCTATGTTACATGACTTTGATGTCTCTATACTTCCATACATTATTTTGCATAATTGGTTGAAATTCTATGTTAGATGTACGTAATATTACGTATCTTGGGTAATGGTAATAAAAAAATATATTTTTATTTCTTCTGCAAAAAAATAAAACCTACGATGATAAAGGAATCTGGATTGAAAAGTTCTTAATATAAATTTGTAGATTACTTAACATGTTTTTCGATACTTTTGTATGTTATAATACCTATTATAGGTTATGTTATTGTTACATAATTGTGTAGGTTATATCACACATATAGGTTCCTCGATGAATAAAATTCTACTTCGATTTTCTTCCATGCATCTTCTTTATGCTTCCAAGTTACGGCATCAGTTTTTTTTTGTATTCTATGATACGGGCGTATTTTTCAGCACAGAAACAAAAATTTCGGCACGCGGCCGCTTATTTTTTTCCATTACGTGTACAAACACTGCTAACCAGCTCAACTAAATAAACAAATAAAAGCTTCACTGCAGCCAATCACAAGCTTATAAGTCATTGCATGGTTGCCACATTTACCTTAACCGATACTTAGCTAAGCATAAGATTAAAGTACGTTGAGAAACACTTCGGATTTAATCACCACTTAATTAATAGGTTAAATATAATCATATGATTAGCTAACCAAGGCTTTAATCAGACATTGAGAAACCGGCCCTAAGACTGTTTTTTTGTCCCCTCGGTTTTTATTTAAAGCTATATTCGTCAAGCAAGCTTTAAAAGTTTTTGTAAGGTTTGTAGCCGCTTTTAGGCTAAGAGTACTGCGCATGCATAATTTACATTAGGGACTCGGCTACGTCCTATAGGTGTTTTGGCTTGATGTTCAACGTTTGGGAATAAAAATAACACCAAATATGACATGAGCTGCACCTAAAACCGTATGAAAACGTTTAGGGATACCGGTCTTAGTATATTGTTCTGCACAGTAAAAAGAGAACATGGACTAATTTTAAGGTTTGCAAATTTTTTAGGCTATTAAAGTTTTTTTTTCAGTGTGAATAAAAAATGTTACTTATGACCTTTTTGAATGCAAAATAAATGAAGTCTGCACAGGAACACTTGGAATTTTCAGTATGTTGTTTAGTACGTATAAAGGAACCCAGTCACCAGTTTTCAAAATTTACAAAAATATTTTACAGTTTCAAGTTTAAAATGCCTAGGATACTGTCGAAATGGTGGATTGTGGTCTGTGGAAATCTCACTACTTGAACCGATTTGGTAATTAAATGTGTTCCGTATTTTGGACTCAAAAATTCTTACCACTGTAAGCAAATGAGTTTAGAATTTACTTATTTTCCAAATACGTACATTGCTGTTACTCATATACTGTAATTAATTTCTGACCACATCCTCAGTCAAGTCCATTTGTGCAGTTGAACATATCGCCATCATGCAACCTGGTATTTATTACAGTATCGAAGCATGGTCGTTCTACAATTGAAGCTTTCTTTTATCTGAATATATTCTGATCATGTGACTTAAACATGTCTGTCAAACACAACCAATAAATATTATTAGGATGACCCAGGTTGTTCAATTCGTATCTTGCATATTGCACGCTACTAGCTATTGAGAGTACAAGCACGTACCAGTCTAAAAGTTCGAAAGAAAACTTTTGAGTTGTGTACAGTCATTACTGAGCACCGCTTCTTTTGTTACACATCCACGCATTACTATTGGTTGCTAATGAAACTGCTGAAAAATTGAGGATTATTTGTGATATTCTAGGTTTAAGAGGTTTTAGCCTTCAATGTGATTTCCAAAATTTGACTTCATAAAAGGTTAATCAATTTTTATTATACACATTATAAATGTATTGTTTTAAAATTCTAACGAAGAGAAAATTACAATCGCTTAGACTTTGGTACACTGTTCACATAACTGTATTTGAAATTCCCGAAATGGGGTGGACAATCTTAGTTTCCTTTGATATGTTTTTTCTGCAGCAGCAACAGAATAGGTAGTTATTAAATTGTTTCTTAAACGAATCACTCATGAAGTATAGGACAATGGGACTGACACAAGCATGGGCATGTTTAACACACACTGCTATATCTTCGAAGATGAACCAAGCTTCTGTGCTCGACTGCAAATATTCGTCATGGTTTCGGAAATATATAAGTATCCACACTTTGTGTATGTAGTAAGGTAGGTGAAAAAATAAAAATGTGAGTACTAATGCTATCAACAACATTGCTGACTTTTCTCGGGATCGAATTCTTGTTCGATGACCCACACCCTCCCCTGGAATGTTAGCTACACTACGAGAGATCTCTCTCGATGTCAGCACATGAAAGGTAGTGATGAGGATCCCTGGCACGGTGAAGCATACCACCAGTTCGATTAAGATGACGCAGAATGTGAAGCTGTCGCCGTCTTCAGAGTATTTTACCCGCACACAGCTCTCATCGATGACACGAGCGTTGAGTCCAAACGGCAACGCGAGGCAACATGCCCCCATCCAGATGGCAGCGATGACAACGAAGGTGACGTGTCCATTCGAGGCACTTAAATTCGGTGAGGGCCTTGCCCTCCGCAAGAAGTGTCGAGCAGTGTAGTAACGATCGGCACTCAAAGCAGTATAGGTGAACACAGACACCGCGAACAAGCCCACATGCAAGAAGTTCACAAGTTTGCAGACTGCATTGCCAAATTGCCACATGTGCTGGAACAAATCAATGGTGAGCAATGGTAGAAAACTAGTAATGAGCACAAGATCCGATGTGGCCAGGTTTGCTATGTAGGCGTTTGGCATAGTGCGCATGCTCTTCTCCCGAGCAATGATAAGCAGCAGTGTACCATTCAATACTACTCCAGCCACCATCACGACCACGTTCAAGGCAACACAAAACTCCGTCACCCTGCAACAGTAAAAGTTGTATGTAGGTGGAGAATTCATAATGTGTAAGCATATAATGTTTATTAATTTTATCATAACAGTATTTCATATGAATTACTATATACTAACCTACACTTTAAAGTGCATTGCAATTACTTACACCTTTATTATGTTTAAATTACGCATTATTTTCAATTAATTTCACAATTCATCAAAGAACATTTCCTACCTGTATTAAAAAAAATTAATTGCTGTCATAGATGGTGTGGGTTTGTTTAGATTTTGTTGAGGTTACGTTGTTTATAAGTATCAGATGAACCTTAAATGATGTTTCCTTTGGCCAGGTAGTTAACTCATAGAATTCTCACAGCTACGGACTCTGTTACATTTCAGGAAATTATTAAACCGAACTCTTTCAAGGTAAGAAATTTCTTGTCCTTTGATACTGACGATTTTTTTCGAAAACTCCTATTTCTATCTTCACCGCACTGACTGAATAAGTTTTTTCGATTACAGTTTCGTTTCCTGGGTATTGTAAATGTGTCTATGTTATTCACGAATAATTCACTACAAATACTTTGGTTTCATTTATGGGTAGGTTAACCTTTATTTGGTCTTCCAATAGTATTTTATTCTTTTATTTCACTCTCTAAAATATATTACGGCCTTTTCCAGGGTTTATATTACTAAAACATTTTATAGTCTTTCCCTGGTGGTATTAGTTTGTTGGATTTTTCTCATTATTAGTGGTATGTTTATTTTAGTTTATTTTGTACTTTGCTGGCAATGTGTGTCACAGCATTATAAAATAGCAGTTTTTCAGTTACATTTGAATCGGTCATTTGAGAAACTCCGTATGTCCAGAAAAGTTAGTTTTGAGATATTAAATATTATTAATTGAAGTTGATTGAAGGTATAAATATTCTATTACTGTTGCTAGTTAGGGTAGAAGTTCTGCGTTTATGTCCCCAAACAACAGACATAAATGTCATCAATTGTGACCATAATAGCATATTTAATCCTCTGGACGTGTGGGGTTTCTCAAATAAATTATACATAAATAGAACACAATATTATTTTGATTACAAACATTAAGTGTTGGAACGTAAAAAAACGTTTTACTTTTTACTTACCATGAACTATAAGATTACATGCAACAATTAATACAACAAAAAGTGCGTTTAAGTATTGAATTAATTACCACGGGTGGAAATTAATCGCTAACAATGTAAAATTCACACTGCTTTCGAGGAATTTGGTAATAACTCCACACTGCTTAAAATTAAAAAAAAAACAGACTTATAACATAAAATTAACAAATAAAACTGGTTCAGTTAATTGCTTAATGTCTGCAGTGTTAGCTGTTGGCCACTGAAAAAATTCTGCACAAAAGTAATTCATTATTTCAGGAGGAATAAATATCGGCCATTCCTAGATGTCTTAGACTATCTTTTTGTTTATTGGCATACAACCGTCTTTCTAAACTAATTCTGTTTTATGATCTTTGAAAAAACTGTGCAATGGGAGCAGGGGCGTCATTTGGGGCCACAAGGGGGTGGGGGGCAAATGCCCCCCTCCTGGATTTAGAATTTTATGTGTATAAATATATTTTTTGTATTTTTTAATCTAAATTAAGTTAACTTAAGCACATAAAACTGAAGTTTTGTTATTAAAGTACCTAATTTATACATGCTTAATTAATAAAAATTAGGCAACAAGGTCATTGTCGTCGGAAAAAAATTTGCCCCCCTCCCCCTAGGAAAACCTGAAATGACGCCCCTGAATGGGAGTACATGACTGGATTCAGTTTCTTGGACGTCCTCCATTGCGAATAGAATGACTGTCAAAGAAAACTAAACAAATATTATTATTATTATTTGTTTAGTTTTCTTTGGCAGTCATTCTATTCGCAATGGAGTACGTCCAAGAAACTGAATCCAGTAATTCTGTTGGGATGTCTGGCTTAATAATAGAAGACTTAAGTACAAATGTATGATCAATGAGTCCATCAATGAATGGTCAAGCTGGAACTGTTCCAATGTGGTCAACAGAACATACGAATTCCATGATAGTTGAGGCATTGAAATGCTGTTTCTAATTACGTGGTACACTTCTTGCATAAGACTCTGTTGATATAACATGTATTTTATAAAATTGTGGCCACCAGTCTTTGAAATTTGTTATGTCTTTTTCGACTCCACCATCTGCACTATAAATTAGCCATGATTGTGTAAGAGACTACATATTCTGTCGGTGTGTATATCCGATCAGTTCTTTTAATTTTCTTCTTAATGACACTGAAATCCCTATCGCAAGATAAAAATGAGTGTCCTCTGATCGGAAAATATTGGTGAATTGTCTGAAATCGCCCAGTCTCCACTACAGCCAACAAAAATCTCACTACAGCGTTGTTCTTATTTTGACCCCCTGATCCATCAGAAAACCGAAGAAGAAATTTAAATATTTTGGCTAATTTCACTGATCATGTTATCTAACAGAAACGAGAATACCTCGTTTGGGTCTTTCCTTGCAACAGTAATAATACAAACACATATAGGTTTTTGCACAATATGCCCTATATAGACTGCAGAGGCAGTTATTTGAGAAACCCCTCATGTCCAGGACGAGGCATTTATCTGAGAAACCCTTAATATCCAGGGCATGACAGGTATCTCAATCAACTGGAATCTTGTAACATTCGTTTCTGTGTTATTTGTGTATGGACACGAGTTGTTTTAATATGAACTGATACAGTTTACCTTCTTTAATGATCTCCTGTGGATACCTCCATTTTGCCAAAAAGTGGACATGTGGGGATTCTCAAACGACTGATTCATTTATATTTTGTAAACACATTCATAAGGATATATGTAAAGTATGTTCGAGGAAAACGGCTGACAGCCTTCATATTGCTTGGAAACTGGCAAAACGGTGGCAGGCGAAGCCGAGCATGCCCGAATGCGCTCGGAAATGTTCGGTTCAGACCAAATTTGTTCTGTTTCTCCTCACATATTCCCAAATTTCCTCGCAATTTTCCTTTTTTTTTTGTCTACATTTTTCGAGTTTCCCCTTAAGGCTAATAAAATACACTTAACTCGACGTGCAAACATTTATAGAGGTTTTCTCAAAGCCAACAGATGACCTAGTTTCTCATGGGTAGGACTTTTGTTGTTTAGATTTTATAATATTTTATTACAAACTTTCAGAAGTTTCTCATAGATTTTTTATCTACAGTGACGAAGCGTGGATGTGTTCCAAGGGAAGCAGTGCTCAGTAATGATGACTGTACACAACTCATAGAGTTCTGTGGACTGTTAAACTAGTTTTACTTTCTCCAGTCAGAAACATGGAAGAAACGAGATACGAATTCTTCTACCTTGATCATCGTAGTACGTGTTTAGTGGCTGTGTCCAGCAAACATGTCAAAGTCATGAATAGTCAGAGTGTAGTCGGATCTAATACCACATCCCTTGTAACAAAAAAACGGTTCGCCATTGCTAACCTGCACAGGTTAGTGCTGAACTCTACCGACAAACTTCAGTAGATGATTCATCATAAGAAAAGAGTTTGCAATACATATACGCTAAGCCTATTCCCGATAGGTGTAACTACTCTCATAATTGTAATAGAACCAGATGTTTTTGCAAGGGACGCTGACGAAATGAATGATAAACGTCCGATTCTCTGGATACTGCACTTTTAAAATACGATGTGCAAAAGTGATAAATATGGCACTCCGATGTAAACCCATGATATTAAATAAAAAGGGACTGTAAATGTATTATTTGTTGTTTAATGTGGGTATGCTGTCAAAGACTCATTTATAACAAAGATGGTGTCTAGTGTTTTTACACTGAATATAGACATTTTCGAAATATGAACTAAAATCATACTCCAACATGCAATTTAATATTAGGAGTACAGCCAGATATTTGCTGGTGGCATATGATATTGCTGTCTTAAATAATAGTTGTGAGATGTTGGAACAAATGTTTTGACTTGTTTTAGCCACACCAATACCAGCGAACAGTCTCCGAAATGCCTCTAGGACCTGTGGTGGCACTTTCGCAACATAAATCGCTTCCCGTCTTAATGAATCCGACTCGATTGCCGGCGTGGTTAATCCCCAGACGTTTGTATGCGAGGATCATGTCTGAACAAAGTCACATATATATAGTTTTACTCAGGTAACTTCCATTTCCCTTGTGCTGTATTCCCGAACTGCTCAATATCCACAGCATTCACGCTTACTCTATCTCTCTCTATGAAGATCTGAACAGTTAATAGCCTGTCTGTCAACTAACATACATTTCCACTCCACTGAGAGAGATGACACAATAGTAACACGTTTGGCTCTTATTCAGGAGGATGCAGGTTCAAATCCCCTCTCCGGCTATACTACTTAGTAATTACCATGCTGGTCGAAGTCCTTCCCCAGTCGCCTTCAATTTCTCCATTTTGCTCGTCAGTAATGACCAATGTTTTGCCAAACGTAGAGCACAAAAAATATAATAATCTCCATCTCACATCATCTGACCGACCCGTCAGCAAGTTAAAGCTCTCGCAATCGGCTACTAATACATTCACGGGTATTCAAACGAATGGTGATTACAGTAACAGCACGTGTTTAGATTACATGCAGCTAATTTGATTGTTTAGGTTGCTGCCGACACGACACTTCATCAGGGGCAGCCAAAACTTTTAGAGTTGTGGCCAAAAAAAAATGTAACCAAGTCACGTCATGGGTCACGATAAATAACTTTCATACTGATTAAGTTTCACGAGCTAAACTTTTAGATAATTTCTTATGTTATAACAGAGAGTTATTTCATTAAATAATTATTTGCAATGTATTCTCAGTTCATTTTCCTCAGGTTCGAGCGCTGTCTCCATAGTATTTCGAAAAGTAGCATGGACAATTTTAGAGTATTAATATTATTGAAATACTTTTATTGCAAGTTTAAACAATTTTGAAATACAGTGAAAATGCTTAATTTTATGGCTGTACATTTAAAATGAAGTGGCAGGCCAGTATTTGGCCCACGGGCATAGGATTGGCCGTCCCTGATATAACACTATCTAAAAAATGCTCTACATGCATTTTGTTACCCGTACATTTCCACAGCTTGAACAGCCTGTTTAATGTTCATAAAGATCAATCACGCAGCGACTTTCGTGGCATGATTTGATGGATATGCACCTAGCACATGTGGAAGCTCATGTGAATGGGAAGCTTGCGACATTTACCAATCCAGTTATCCGAATCGTCGTTGTCCACATAACACAATGTTTTCAGCTGTCGATCAATGCCTGTGAGAGAGTTGCACGTATCAGGTGCAAATAGGACAGCACAGGAAGATCAAGAAGTGTTCGTACAGCATGGTTCGACGAAAATGTCTTGCAGACGGTTGAAGAAAATCCTCGTACGAGCACACCGTGCATTGGCTGAGATGTCAACGCTTCCCACAATACCTGTGTTGTGTGTATTACATTAACAACAACTACATCCCTACAAACTGCAGGGCGTCCAGGAATTGTGCCCCGACGGCTACTATAAATGTTAAGAATTCGTACAGTAGCTTATGCATTGTAACACTGAAATTCTGTAATTTATTTCCACCAGTGAGGGTCTGTTCGACACAAGAAACAGACAGCCATGTGTAGGACGACGATAATTCACAAACAACGTGAACCCGAAACCACCAAAATCGTTTTTCATCAATGTTTGGGTTGTTATTGTAAACGACTATTTGATAGGGCATCATGTGCTTCAAGATCGCTTTATTGGTGTGAACTACATTCATTTTCTGATAATCATGCTACCCATATGATTTGGAGATATTACACTCAACATTCGCCAATTCGTGTGAGTCCATTACATCAGAGCACAGCCATATTTCTACCCAACAGCCAGGAAGCATCTCAATACCACGTACTTACACAAGTGAATCAGTTGAGGTGGTCCGTAAGTCAGATCACCTCGGTTACTATACTTGATTTTATGTAGTGGGGCCACGTCAGAAGACTCCGGTACAATAGCAGGAAGAGTTGTTGAGTTGTATCCAAGAATACAGTATGTGTGCAATAGTATTCGCTATACTCCAAGTTTGTTGTGGAGGGTACAAACATAGATTCTTCGTGGCTGCTTGCTCTGTAATGACGTGGGTGGTCATCACTTCAAACATTTCCTGTAAAGCATTTCCATTGTGTGTCTGGTCGCTGTATTTCAATTCCCTCACAATGTACTTTCCTAAAACATTTTTAACTCATAATACATTTTGTTATTCTTGGCACCATTCACTTGTATACCAGTAAATGTCTAAGTAGTCGTTAATGGCGGCTTTAACTTGCTAATTGGCCAGCAGGCGATGTGAAGTTGAGAGTAATATTTATGTTTAATGTTTCGCAAAACCATTGGCACTACAGGCGAGCGAATAACAGGTAACTGTAGGCGACTTGGGAAGGACACGCCAGCACGGACTTAACTTAGTAGGATAGCCAGAGAGGGTAGGCCTATACGAATCCGCGTCTTCCTGAAGGAGAGTCAAACGTGTTACCATTGAAGAGTGGATATATAGATGAGATGGTAAATACGCTATTAAATGTTAAGGTCTTCGGAGCTTGTAAGGACGAATGCTGTGGATGTGCCGGGAATTAAGCACAAGGGAAATAGGAGTTCCCTGAGTAAACCTACAAACATGGGACTTTGTTCAGACATGACCCCTGCATGCAAACATCTTGGGGCTGGCCAAGCCAGCAATCGTGTCTAATGCGTTAAGGCAGGAGGCAATATTGTGGTGACTCCGCCACCACCACAGACCCTGCAGGCATTTAAGTAACAGTTCGTTATTGTCCTTGCGGATAACACAAGGCAAAACACTTGTTCCAATATTACATAACTATCTTTTAATACATCATAATCATGTGCAACCAGCAAATGTATGGATGTGCGCTTAACATTAAATAGCATTATAGAAATATGATTTTACTTAATATCTCGAAAATGTCTACGTTGAATGTAAAAACACAAGACATCATTTTTGTTGTAAATGATTCGAATATTAACATAGCACATGAAAGAAGAAATAATGAGCTTAAAATGTAATATTTTTGCACATTACGTGTAACACACCCACACACTTCACGGATGGAGGTTGCTATTGGTGACTATGTTTTCCTGTTTTGCAATTCGTATTTAAATAGTACAGTGTACAGAATCTCAGGCATCTTTCGTTCATTTCGGCAGCGGTTCTTAAAAAATGTCTGGTTTTACTACAATTTGAAGGGTAGTTACACTATTTAGGAATAAACTTAGCCTATATGTTATGTATATTTTTCGACTTATTTTTATGACGACCCAGCTGCCGAAGTTTCTCGGTAGAGTTCAGAACCAGTCTGTATATAAAGCAAGTGAAGTATAGATTCAATAATGTAGGCCTTACATGCTAAAACGAAAACCATCCCTACTATTTCTTATACAAGAACACTGACTTCAGTTTTGGGACTAATCTTAAGATTGCGTCTTCAAAATCACATACAACTATGACGGTCGTATTTTTAAACATTCCTTAAAAATTCTACCCATACATTTAAGTGTCGAGACGTTTATTGCTCCAGGCAAACTTCACACATATTTCTTTGAATTTCAAATAATGCATTCGTTAAACTTCCAACTCATTCATCGCCATACATGTAACACTCTTAAACTCTCTGGTAAAAAATATTTAAGCAGGCAAGATACCAAACATCATTTATCACTAACACTATTGAGAACTCTGTGACATCTTCATGACATATTCGTGACCTCTTAGCAACTTCTTCGTGACTCTGTCCTATTCGTGACTCCTTCCTGACTTCTTCGTGACGCCTTCATGACCATACATCTGGATACGAAAACAACAATCTTGATTCACAATTTGGAATAATATCTTATTTAATTCCTGGATTCAAATATGGATGTATATCTGGTTTGACATCTGTATTCTTGTATGGATACATATGTGGAGTCACAACCAAATTCAGAACCTTGATTCATAACTGAATTCACCATCCAGATACACCATCTGGTTTCACCATTTGGATGCGTCATTTGGAATCACAATTGGGATTCGTAAATTAAGTAATCATCTAGATCGCTAATGTCTGAATTCACCAAAATTCTGAACTCAATAACATCTGGATTCACCCCTATCAAGAATCGCATCTGGATTTACTAACTGGGTTCTCTTAAATGTGGAATTAGCATCATCAAGTTTGCCCAACACCTGGAGTCACCAACACCTTATCCAACAATCTGGAAATTCTCCAACAATCTGGATACTGTTAATAATCTGGATACTACAAAACAATCTGAAGACTATAGAACATCTTGGATGCTATGTAATAGTATGGATGGTTTCTACCTGGACTGATAAATTAATTTACAGTCTGGATTCACATCTTCATTTGAAATCCAGATTCATCATTTGTATTCACCAATAGCCGAAGTCAACATCTGGATTCATCAACAATTTCTGTGACTTATAGTGCCGTACAGACAATTGAATATGTATCAAATATGTTTATTGCCCTGTACGTTTTTATGAAATTATTATTTTCAGATTACATATATTGGGCCTATATATATATACATTTTGTACTATAGCAAGGGCTCAGAAAAGTTTTGCTCACATAATAGTATTATGGTTAACTTATGTATTAAATATTTTATTGTTTTTATTTGATTTAAATCCTTAATCTAAAATATTAAAGCAGGCTCTATGGGTAGACAAATAACTGGCAGCCGTTGTGAGGTCATGTGTGTGGACAAGCACCAGTGAAGCATTAAGCTGGGCAATTGCTGTACTATCAGCTAATTGAGTGTTTCTGACATGGGTAGCAAAGGGCAGCTCTGGCGTGTTTGCTGTGAGCACCAATGAAAAGCTGAGGGTATTTGCTATTTACCGCGACGAAGGACGCTCGTGCGCAAGAAGATTAGGGAAAAATACGCCACTATGGTAATTTTGGCAAATGTTACCGGTCTGAGATTCGAGTTGGTGTACTTCAGAAACTCTAGAGCAGACTAAATTATTCGTGTGTTTAACCTGTGGGTTACAGCGCTCTGTGAAACAAGTACTTTGCGAAACAAGGTCGTTGGTAACACACAGAGGGAAACAGAAGATATAGATAAAGATATAAGGTTGTTGAGTTGTGGCAAACACAAATCACTATCTTTTACAATTTAAGTTTTTGTATTTTCAAGTAAGTATTTTTCAAAGCAGTTTCTCTGTTTTCAAAATATCTTCAATTAGTAGTGTGCTCAAATTTTTGTATGACATCTCCTACAAATTTTGATAAGTGTTGGTGATCATTGCTTACATTAAAAATTTTATAGCAAAACGTTTTCATTAATATATGGCCTAAAATTGCACATAGTGCCGAGTGGAATAGTGCTTTGAATAATGTTGCAACTGTGTTAAAAGTATCGAACTTATTGATTAAACATAGTTTCTTCACAACTAACAAGTTATTTCAAAATTAATTTCAAGATAATCATATTTCAAGAAGCTAATGGTGTAAGTAAGATGTAACTAGTTTTTTTTTGTAAAAGTTGTTGACTGCAGTTTGTTAGTTGCTACGAACGTGCATGTTTTGTTAATTATTTTTAGTTGCATTCTTCAGTCCTAAATTTTGCATGTAAAGATTTTATTTACTCAGACAATTCGAAGTTAACATTTTTAGTTATTTTTTTATGTAATTCTTTTATTTTTGACTGAAAAACCTGGAAAAGTCAGGGAAATTTGATCCAGACATTTTGTAGCAACCCTGCTACAGTTTGGAATATCATGTGCACCTGTAAAGTTTCCGGAATTGAATGGGCATGATTTAGGTGATATTCAGGACATCACTGTATGCTTTGACGACATTTATGTCGTAGCAGAGTCTGAAATGAATCACGATGAAATTGCAGTGCAACTTGTAATCAGAGCAAAAAGCATGAATATAAATTCAATCCTGAAAAACTTCAGTAAGAAAGTTCCTGAAGTACGTTTTCTTGGGCATGTATTTTCAGCAAAGTCAGCACAGACCCTGAAAGAGTTGCAGCCAATCAGTCTCTGCCCAAATCCGCAAAACAAGATAGAATTGCAAGAACTATTGGGAATGGTTAATTACCACAGACCTGTCATTCCACACCTGTCCACATTAACAGCGCTTAAATGAGAACGTTTGAAGGATGATGTCTGGCATTGGCTGAAGTGTCATTTTGAGTGTGTGTCACAAATATCAAATACGCAGTAAACAGTGCTTTACCTTCAGGGACCTTTATCACTGACAAGTTGATAACAGTTCAGTGTGACGCATATCAAGATGGACTTGGTTGTCGTTTACTGCAAGATGGACAAAGTTTGTCGCCATGATCCTAAATAAACTTTAATGAAATGTTATTACTATCTTAAGTTTGTCTTTTGGTGTCTTGGAAAATATACCAAAAAGCTAAACACAAATGAAACTTATTTTTATGAAAATTTTAATTGTATCGCATATAATTAGAGGGAATGTTAAAAGAAAATTCTTTAAAAAGTAATTTACCAACAGAAGTAAATATATTTTTGTTTCTATTTTATCCAATTTTAACTTAATCGTCTTCTGTAAAATCAAAAAATAGTGACACACTGACTTCTTAAAAATCAAATGAAGTGTTATATTGGCTAACCAAATATTTATTGAAATATTGTAAAACATATTATACTGCAGTAGTAAATATCGTTTGTATGTTTTGTTTATAAAAATGTGGGATATGTTATCAAAAGCAGGACGGATATTTAGTAGTCTACTTATATTAATAAGATATATTCTCCAGGCTTTGCTAGAGCAGCAAACGTTTAATTTTTGTAAAAAATATTTTACTCAACAACAATACCAGGGAATAATGATGTCTTTCAACGTAAATTTCAATGCAATAGCAACATGCTGCAAAAACAGTAACTGCATTTTAAAAAATATAGATCATAAATATTATGGGAATTATAATTCAAGTCAAAGAATTAAAGCAAATGTGTTTTTACTGTAAAATGTAGAGTATTGTAAAAAAAACGGAGAAAACAATGTTTTATAATAACGCCACAATTTTAAGTTTCGTTCAATTAAGGTGCCCACGTTTTACCAACTGCTCGATAAATACAAATAGCCCACGTTTATTTATGTATTAAATTTACTTACATTTTTACTGGAGGAAATTTTTCTTGAAACCTTGGATTTTTAAAATAGGAAAATGTTGATTTAAATTTTAAGCGCACCACGTGTCAAAAATTTAATAATTTTATTCGTGTAAAGGTTTTCTACTTCACGTTTTCTTGCGTACTCGTTTTGTATCAACATTTTGAAAAAATACTAATTGCGTACAAGCCCGCCAGTATGTCCAGAAGGTTCGGCGACGTGTTCTTCAGTTCTTGGTCTGCTCAACTGACAATACGTTTAGTCAGGGCATGTGTATATGTTGGCTTGCAAAGCTGTAAG
Organism: Medauroidea extradentata; assembly: GCA_003012365.1. Lineage (NCBI taxonomy): Eukaryota > Metazoa > Arthropoda > Insecta > Phasmatodea > Phasmatidae > Medauroidea > Medauroidea extradentata. The sequence continues at coordinate 86,003 of PNEQ01106711.1, forward strand.
GGTAAAAGGATTATGATACACGCAGGCGCTCAAAAGCCACGTTTTCCCACACGTTATCAGGGCCACAAGTCGGCGAGCAACGTAATCTTTCCTGAGCGACGTGGACTGGTAAAAATTTAGCGTTCGGCTGCACGCCAGTGTGCTAGAGACGGTTTACGAACACATTAAATTATATGTAGCATGTGGTTTGAGCCACTACTGCGAAAACGAAATTATCGTTATGCTTTGCTACAAATTATATGCACACTTTACGAGAGAGAAAATGCAGGCTTATGAGATCACCTCCCTGTGTGTCCGTGAAAGAGATGGACCAAATTTTATCAAACTTGGTACACATACTGTACTTAGTAAGGTGACTTGACTTGTGTGCATTTTGTTTATGTCATGCTCATATTTTCAAAATTGCGGCCATTGAAACATATTTTAAATACGCGGGATATTTCAGGAACAATAATTTAGAATTCTATCAAACTCGGTAGGGTGACTTGGCTTTAATATTTTTTGTTCATGCCGTGTTCACATTTTCACAATTGCTATCAACTGAATATTTCTTGAATACACGATATATTTTTAAAAATTAATTTTAAAAAATGATTTTATTCTTTACTCGTTTAGTACTAAGTGAGATGTCTTGACTTTGTTTGTTTTGTCGTGAAATGCTCACATTATAGCAACTGCAGTAATTTTAACATTTTATATCACTTGATATATCTGAGCAGTCATAAATCGGAATTTTTTAAACTTCGTACTCATGAAGTTCTTAGTAGGCAAACATTACTATTATGTATTTCGTTAATCCTCTGTTCATATTTTCACAACGGCAGCCGTTTGAACATTATTTTACACACGAGTTACGTTAAGAAAAGTTTCTTTCTTTAGAATGTCATTAATCTCGGTACACATAACTTACATAGTTGACATAACTTGTGTATACCTGTTTCGTTAATTCCATGCGTATATTTTCAAATTAATGGCAGTTAGAACATTTTATAGCTAGAGTTAGTTCAAGTAACATATGCCAGAATTCCATAAATTTTAGTGTAAATGAGCCCTACTTAGTAATTTGACTTGACTATTATTGATTGTGTCAATAACGTGTTCAGATTTTTACAATGTGGGCCATTAACATAACCACTCGAGACTTTTGAAGTATAGTATGCCAGACTTAAAAAAAAAAAAACTCGGTGCACGTATATAGCATAGTGAGTTGACTTTTACTGTATAATTTTAATGTCCTATTCTTATCATTAAAGAGTGGTCATTTGAGCATCATTGTTTGCGCGTGTCATCCATAGAAACCATGTATACGAATTTCATCAAACTCGATACACATGTAGTGTTTAGGGCCGAATTCAGAGCCGTCCTTCGAAAGTACTGCCAAATCCCATTCACCTGGCAGCCTCTCCACCTCTCGTACTTCAAAAACGCTCTTTTGAGTAACCGTCAGCTGAAAGCTTGTTCACCCCCACTTTTGGCACAGATATGGCAACACTGCACATTTCCTCGTTTTGAACTGCTCACAGCACGTGTAGGCACACACCCTTTTCCTATTTCGACAGTCGTTTGTCTCGTGTTTCCTCGTAAATACCGTGTTTGCTTGTTTACTTTAGGAGAAAGAGAGCTTTGACTGATACCATACTTCCTATAATAAGAGTTAGTTGGATTTACTTACTGCCCTATAGCTACAAAGAAGCTAGGCCTACAGTAGTTTAATATGAAAACCTACAAGCAATTTCGTAAAGTATTCAAAGCATAAAAACTAACAGAAAATAGGAATTTGAAATAAATTGGGACTGGGAAGAACCTTGCATTGGGTTCGCTAAAAGAAGTATAGGGAGGAGTGGGATCACTAGTACTGGATACTGTAATATTTTATAGTTTATTTATGCCTCATTTATAATCTTTGGTTGCATACACAATCTAATCACTGCATCAGATAAGGTAATAATTAGATGTGGTGAAATTTCGCGAATTCAATGACCTGCATGTTAGAATCAAATATCCTATGCATATTGAGTATTCGTTCATTGTCTGCTGTTCCACTGAGTATAAGCTAGTGGACAAATGGTCGGGAGTTCGGCAGTGGGTTATTTCTTGTTCAGACATTAAAAGTTTATTATTTTAAATGGTATATTTAAGAAATTATTTTGACTGGGCAATACATAAAGTTCTCTCTAAATTTCATCAAATTCGGCATACAATTAGTAGGCCTACTGATTAATGCAACGTGATTTGAACGTTATTTATTCATGATGTGTTTAAAACGGATGGTTTATGTCCTTAAATTCGAATATTTCATTTCATGAATTCGTAAATTCAGGGCCGAATTTAGAAACGTCTTTCGATGGTTATTCACTCACCGAAAGGCTGTTCTATGAAAACAACTCGGTGAAGACGTATTTTTGTGGTTTGTTGACTGTTCAATGAAAACTGCTCGGCAAAGACGTGGTGGTTGGTTGGCCGCTGGGTAAGGTATTCGTACCAGTTGAAAGTGAATGAGCTATGGAGCACATTGGAAAGCCTATTCAGTTGAAAGTAAACAAGACAGTTTTATTTTTTTAAACATTATTGTCCATATAAAACGTTTTGACGCGTGCTTGTAAATTCTATAAAACAAACTTGCGTTTAGAACCAATTGAACATTCTATAAAATATGATAGGAAATAAACTTATATTGGTTAAAATTCGTATCTCCCGTAAGGATTACATTGATACCGATCGTTGTTGTATTGTAGCGTTTGGTAGATGATGTGAAGGTTATAAATAATGATGAAGAGTTTTTAAATTATTTGAATGTCTGGAAAATTAAATTCCAATATCTGAATTGCAGTAGATCTATTTCATATGTATCACAACAGAGAATTTGATGTATCGTTTTTCACAAGCCGTTGTTAAAGGTACGCTATGCCCTCATGTACAACATTTGGAGAGTTTTCATAATCGTGTCCCACGTATCCGCGAAATGACGAGGTTAATTCAGGGAGCTTTCAGGTTAGTGTACATATGTGTTCTAACCTAGTAACTCGGCAATATGCACTGAACTGATAGGCATCTGTATTAGCGATTGCTACTCGTATTTTCGTACTTTAAGAGAAGAAGAATAAATTTGAAGAGAAGCATGATCTGTAGAGTGATTTTGCTCGTTATCGTACCTAACGCGCGATAATGTTCGTAACTCGGACACTGCTGCAACAATTTTGAATTATTATTTTAGCTAGAGAACGTTTTACACAAGATGATTTTGGCAAGTCCCTACTGCAGAAATTGACAACTGATTATTCTTACTAAAATTAATCAAAATAGGTAATTAATGATTCATAGTATTATTTGCTTATATGATACTGTGTTAGATTATTATTTTCATAATAATGCTGAGAGCTTTCTACATTTAAAAGTTCGGATTAATTTGTATACAGCATTACAATTACCATATGGTGAACATGGATGGGTATTGGTACAACATGCAATTATACATTTAAAATATGGCATGGCTAAATAATAAAACAGTATATCCCTTACTAGTGATCCCATCGTCCTTCAATTTTTTCAGTGAACCCTACGTCAATATTCTTCCTATTCCCAACTTACACATTCGCAGGCCCATTTTCTGTTAATACTTTTTACTTTGCACCCTTCACAAAATTACATCTGTTAATTTTTATACTAAACTACTGTAGGGCTAGCTTTTTTTGTAATCAATGTGTATTAATTCAACTGTTAGTGTTGGAAGTTTGTGTACATTTTAACCGTATCAGTCAAATCTCTACTTCTAAAATAGATAAACGAGCACGGCATTTACGACGAAACAAGAGACAGAAGACAGTCGAAATGAAATAGAGTTTGCTCCTACATGCGCTGTTGGCAGTTCAAACGAGAAAATGTTTTGCAGTGTTGCCAGATCCGTGCCGAAAGCGGAGGTGAACAGACCTTCAGGATGACAATCACTCGAAAAGCGTTTATGAAGTTCGAGAGGCGAAGAAGCTACCAGGTGAATGGGAGTTGACAGTTCTTTCGAAGAATAACTCTGAAGTCGGCCCTGTGCATATATTACGATAAGTATTGGATCAATTGGAATCAAATAAAATTTTTGAAACTTAAATACCCAATATTGATTTATCTAGTCCTAACTGGCTGTCTATAGTGCTTTAGTGTCTACAGTGATAGCATACTATAAATAAATAACATATTACATATTTACATACCTGCATGGTATATTATTCATTTTTGTATTATTTAGCCACAATATAGATTAGTTATGCTAGTAAATTCTTTGTTTATTTTGTATTCACATGCATGAATTTGTTTGTTTGACTGTTTCCTTATCTGCGATTTGGTCACTGGAAAATATAAACCATTATTTTATTAGTAGAGGCATTCGAAAGTGACGGGGAATAGGAGGCTTCTTTCTGGCCAATTACAAATTTAAAATGTAATCCTTTCTTCCATAGCAAATTACTGGCATAAAAAATGCTGTTCATTCATGACTACTCACATTTAATTACTAAAAAAAAAATTGTTATTTTCATTCTTATTTAATTAATGAACGAAAATATGTAATGCTTTTGTAAATTAATTCGATAACCCTCAAATACAAGCCAGCACAACGTATTAAACAAGAAGCAGAAATTAAATGGACATGATAAATTCTGTATGGCGATATTTTAGGTATTTGTAGAAGAACTGTTCAATATTACAAAAATTACATACATTAAACGCGGAAATTTTTAAATCAGCCATTCAGAATTAAAGGTAACTACATACACAATTTTACTTTTTTGTGGGAATCTATCGCATCGTTTCGTATTAATTTTTGTAAACCGATCAATATATTTTTAAGAATTTATAATTACAACACAATGAATAACCAGTAGCGGCCAGCATGTAAGTGCACAACTGCACGTGCACACCCAGTTTTCTGTGAAGCATTTTAAAACAAATATTTAAAAAATTCTTGTGTGCTTTGTAGCGCCAGTACAGTTTGTAATGTTCGTCTAACCGATCACAAATGCGCGGAGTTTTTACCCTGTAAAGCTATGATGTTGCAACACTGTGCTGTACACAAAAGTGCTGTGATCCTCTCTCGGCATCTCTTCTTAGCCTCTCTGTGCATGCGCACGACAAATTTAAACCACCTTTTATGGGAGTTTTAACATTGAAGAAGTGCACAGGTTGGACTGTGCTCATGCCTGCTGATCGCGGAAACGGTTACTTCTTTCATCTTTTGGTGGCAGCATCTAATGGCGCAGCTAGTGTTACATCCCCGCAACTATAAAACACATCACTAGATGCCAGTACCTACGCTTTATCTAATACCAGTCTAAACTAACATTCTGAGCAAAAATATGACACTACCTAGAGCAAAACAGGTGAGGAGTTGCAGTGGTTTTAAATGTACAACAAAAATTAATTATGCAGATTGCAGGTACAAACAGTATTTTTACATATTTCATCCAAGATACGAAATATTACCCAATAGCCTTTGCCTGGAATTTAAGTAAAGGGAAATGAAACAACGTTCAGTGCTAGTAATAAAGGTTTAACACACGTTCTGTATCACGAAAAGTTTAGTAAATCAACACGAAATTTGACGCGTAGGAACATTTTGTGACTGTTTTAATTAAAAATTTTCTTTCTTAATTATTTTTCGAGACAATGCATGTGAACATCCATTACCTGACTTAACCGGCCGCTGTAGAGACATAATAAAAATTAAATTCTTTGACACATTTTATTTCAAATCAGATCGTAGTGAGCCTGAATGTTGTAAAAAATGTTTTTGCCGTTTGATAAATGATGTAAGACTTATACAATTATGGAAATTATAAAGGGACAGATGTGGTAGGAAAACAACTAACTTCACGATTGAGTGTAAAACATCACACATCTAAGAATGGATGGAACTCTTATCGCTGTATGTCATTAGCAACCATTTCATCTCCAAACTTCAATCTCGCTTTACAACTTTGACACGGCAAAACTAAAATAAGTCAAGAAAATTTATGAAGTGTGCAACAAGAATTTTAGCTTTAATATTTTTCAATGTTAATCTATAGATTCACTTCGGGCCAGTGGCGGATCCAGCATTGGGTCTATGCCTTAAAAATTGTTTATGCATTCACCCCGAGTAAAAAGCAGGTGTCCGAGGTCCCTTCCCGGGAAAATTTAGTTTTTAAGATGCACAGTGGGGCTATTTAAAGAATTTCCAGACGAAAAAATTCAATTATATAAATAAGAAATTCTTATATTTTTACAAATAAATTACGCGTTAAAAGTTAATTGCGCCAATAAGAAAATATTAAACATTTAAGCTTCTGAGTCTACATGCCTTAATATTTACGTTGGCTCTAAAAACACCTAAGTAGTCTTTTAATATACTGAGTCACGAGTCATTTCACAATGACGTTGGAATCTTGAAAATGTTATGTATTCACGTTACAAAATTCATTAAAGACAATACTATCACCACAATAAAACACTTTTAAAGATTTTTTGTTACGTTTTGTATTTAGACGCACTACTGCGATTGTTCATTTTGCTCACCCAAGTAACGCTACTTTCTTTCATTTGTATTTGCTTCATATTACAGAACATTTTAAACATTTCTTTGTGGACATTGGCCATAGTTTGGACACTGGCCAAAGCTAGTCCGCTGAGTCAGACCTGCCTCATTTGCAATGCCGGATCTAGAAGTTGAAAAAAAAGGGGCGGCTCACATTTATATTTATATTTCAAATTTGTGTTACATTTTTTAAAATAATATTTTCCATATTTTACTAGCAAGTTTCATGGTTTTATTGATTATCGAACAACATGTAAACAACAGCTCGAATTATAGAAGCATATTAGATTTTATACACACATAATTTTAGCACCCTCCTGCAGAAAAAAAAGTGCAGATGAAGTTAAACTTTTTGGAAAGTGCAATTTGATACATCTGTATACAATGTCGAATATAAAAACATTAACGATATTTATTTTTCAAATTTTCATTCTTTTATGTAATTTTTTCCATATTAGCAGTAGCAGGTTTCATGATTTAATTGATTTACAAACAAGATCTAAGCTACAGCTAGATTTGTATTATAGTCTATGTATTTGCATAAAATACACATTTTTAATTCAACATACTAATACAGAGAAGAATTGCTTGAAGATTCACTTTCTGGAAACTGAAAACATATGAACGCAATACCTTTGTACGAAATCGCTTCGGATTGACTTCTTTTCAAATAATTTTCTCTGCACGCGAAATTTGAAATTCGTGTTACTGTTTTTGCATTTTTATCCACTGGTTTAAATAAATGTAACAAATTTCGTTTTATTTTCGGAAAACTTAATTTAAACCACTAAGATATTATACTAAATAAACCTGCATTAGTCAACGAAACTAAACCTGCCTGATAAAAAGACAGCAAATGTTCGAACTACGATAGGATCATTCGTAGAGCATATATAACCAAAGCCAAAGTTTTGAACTAGTGCATTGAACAAGTTGCTAATCCGCACGCAGATCTAGTAGCAAACTCTACCTATAGTTCTCGGAGATCAACCTTGTCATTTAACCCTTCCCTGCTAACGATGGGTATGGTATATAGAAAAACAATTTAATACTTGCACGATTCTTCCGAAATATTTTCGTACCAAATCCAACCACGTAAAGTAATAATTCCGTGTGTATTTTAATATTGATCTTTAAAAATTACATATTTTCGAACGTCGCAGTAAATACTGAAAACACGTTCTTATTGGCTAACACACGTGCATTGCGTAATTTGACAGTTGTTTTCGTTTGCATCCTGCCCGCCAAGCATTATAGTTAGAGCCACGATTTTATGGCGAAACAATTTTTGCAACATTTGGTTTCGATGCGTCATGTGCACACCTGCAGATCTGCTACATCGTCTGTGATTGGATGATTTTACTCTCACTGGCCTTGGCAAATTATAGACGTACGGAGTGACAATAATCTTATTCTGATTGGTGCAGTCAAATGAGAAACGTGTCTGAACAATGACACGCTGCCAATAACCTTGAAGCAGAACTGCCGATATGCACGAGAGACGCTGAAACAAAGTGGGGCAAAAATCTTTTCGCGACAAAATCGTGGCCCTACTAATAGTAGGTTCTGTAATTTTTCATTGACTTAAGATAACTGGGTAAATTTCATGAATCTGGTTACTTTAAAGCTGACTCGTAAAATTTGCTCGTTGTCAGTGCATGCAACGTTGCAGTAGAAGATTTTCTTAGTTGATAACATAGATTTGAGAGTTGAAGGGAGTGAAAACAGCAATGTTGCTGTCGCACATTGCGACTGTTTAATGGTAGGTTTAAGTTTGTCAGTTTAATTAAATTTCCGGAGTGAAGATAACTTACTACGAATCCATTTTATTGTATCAAATTCGCTCTATAATAATATATTTTGGTTTAAAATCAACCGTATGAAGGTCGCATGCGTCCAAAATGTGAACCTACCTAGTTAACAGTATGAATGTGTTTAAGAAAATCTGCTGGCTCTTACAGACTGGCGGTCGATCTTTCCGATTGCGCAAGTCGGGAAAACAATATAACACATTAATTAATATATTCAAAATCAACTTTTTTTCTCAATTATTGTTACATGTATTGTGAGTGACCGCGATAACTGCCGCAGCAGTGTTTCCATCTATTGTCGTGTTTCGCTAAACAACGCACACCTCTCGAATTATTAGCGAATCAGAGGTGCCTTAAATTCGCCTATTGGCGGCAACGCAGTAGAACAGCAAAAACACAATAAATATAACAGATGTCGAGATTTGTAGAAAAATTTAACTTAATCAATGCCGCACACAGGACAATTCTTAACGCGTAGTGAACAAAACAAAACCGTCTATTAAAAAAAACAATCTCATGTCGTCTGGAAGCTCATGGCAGTCGTGAATCTGAGGGCCGAATTCAGATATATCTTTCGATGGTTATCCACTCACCGAATGGCTGTTCTATGAAAACTACTCGTCAGAGACGTCTTTCGGTGGTTGGTTGGCTGTTCAGTGAAAACTGCTCGGCAGAGATGTCCATCGGTGGTCGGGTGTCCGCTGGATATGGCATTCGTACCAACTGAAAGTGAATGAGCTCGGAAGCTCATTCGAAAGCCTATTCAGTTTGAAGTAAACAAATTTTTTATACACTGTTGCTAGTTTATAAAATTTTCACATGTGATTGTAAGTTATATTAAACAGTTTTGCCACTTTGCAGAACCGTAATTTAAATAAGGTTCTGTATAATTTGTTTCAAAATTAACTTATATAGGTTAAAGATCGTTTCAACTATAACGATTAAATAGTCATCGTGTGTTGCTGCAATGGTAGATAACTGGGACGATAGAAATCACGTTAAAGAGGCTTTTAAAATTCTTTGGATTATTGGGAAATGCAATTCAATTTCCCAGAATATATATCCGAATTGTGGCAGACTCATTTCATTTTAATCGGGACGGATAATGTGAAGTATCTTTTTCAAAATCTGTTGTTAGATACATGCTTCATCCTCATGTATAACATTTGGAGGGTTTCCAAATTGTGGCTTATCAATTTCTGCAATGTCGAAGTTAATTATAGCTATGAGAATATAAGCTCCCTGGAGCTTTCAGGTTAGTTCACGTGTCTGTTCTAACCTAAAAGCTCTGCAATATACACCAAACTGCGAGGCATTTTTGTTTGCGATTTCCACTCATGTATCCGTATTTAAGCAGCAGAAGAATAAAAATGCAACGACAAACATGATCTGCAGTATTTTTACTCCTAGAGCACCCAATGCCCGATGATGTTGGTATCTTTGACACTGCAGTATTTTAAAAACTTGGATTTTATCTACAGTATGTTTCACATAAAGTGATTTTGGCACGCCACTAACTCTGACACTGACAACTGATTATTCTTACAGAATTTAACAAAATAGGCCCCTAACGATTGATACATTATTACTAGTGACTCTAAGCAGAGACACTACAATCTTATTTGTGGACAGTTTGTAATAAAGTTGAACGCATACTTCAAGTGTTGTGTTTTACAAATCCGGCATATGTTTGGAAGTTACAGCAGTCCAGACCCAAAATCATGTTTCTAACAAGCATGATGAATTAATTTTCCGCTTTAAAATAATCGTAACATTTCATCTGTTCTTCAGGACTATTGCTACAATCATAAAAATAACTTACTTCCATGTCATATATTCTACACCGAGATGTATTACGATTTGTAGGCCCCTAGGTGGAAACCACCCACACTTCGTTAGCTTTCCCATGGAAACACTTTTAAATTAGCTGGCAAACTAATGTTTCAGAGAAATGTTTTATATTTTCTTACAAAAATCTGAACTAAATAAAATATGGTAATATATAAAAGGCCTAACTTTGAAATAATACTATAAACAGGGCTTACACCAAAGTATTTGAATAAAAATATTTCGTCTCTAGTATTACTAATGGTTAAACATATTATTTTTTAATATTTTGTTATTTATTTGTTTGTGGTGTGGGTTAGTGGTGTGGACCCCTAGGCTGCGGCCTAGATAGCCTGCGCGTAAATGGGGCTCTGATTTTACACTACACTTACAGTATACTGAAGACACACTCAAAGAAAACAAGAAACAAGGTTGTGCTCTCTGTTATTTCTGGTTAAATATGAACATTGAATTAGTGCATCAGAAGTAGCTCTAAGATACTGCTAATACTACGTTTGCATCGTACGTGGGGAGGTAACTTGAATAAAAATTTTACTTTATTTCCCTATTAGTTCTCAGTGTTTCTTGCCGAAAACAATCACTGCACTACTAGCTGGCAAACATTCCAGCAAACAACAGGTTATTCTTTAGACATTTAAAATGTTTGAATTCTTCTGTGTAAATTATTATTCAGAACCTATGTATGAAAATTTTATGACAACTAAGCCCTTTTTGTTTTGTACGTGGTTAAAATAAGTCACGAGATTGGTTTGGGTAAGGAAAAATTTCAGTTTGAAGCGTTAAAACAGTTATTGGAGTTAAGTTTTCAGGCACCTAATAACTTACTGAAGCGACTTCTCGGTCAAGTCACAGCCAACTCTACTCGAGAGCAGGGTAAGACACTGTTAACAGACGAAAGACACTAACCGGTGCACAAAAATATTAAACAGTAGACACAGTCAGGGCCATAACAAAAGCACAGTGTTAAAGTTAGTGAAGAAAAGGCACGAGACGAATATGATAAGAAATGTAAATAAAATAACGTACTGCTGTCTTTGCATCATGTAAAATATTAAGCAAATGTATAGTATTTGAATACTTGTTTTGAATTCCCGCCATGTTTTAAGACCCTTAACTGCTTTGAGAAGTTCAACTATAAGTGATGAGTATGGCGGACAAAGTCTGGTCACGTGACTGAGCAAATCTACGGTTGCTTAATATAACCGACTATTGGATCACTGATATTATCTTGGTGTATTGGGTCAAAAGTTGTAATAGCTATTATTCTCAATTACGAATTTTCGCTCATTTCAAAATAAGCGCGTGCAATTCGAATTTTGAGCACTACGTAGCCTACATGAAATTCAGTGTGTAGTGTTGTGGCCATTATTTATGCTAGTTGTTAGGCCTGCACATTTCTCATCTTTTTCCCACTGTTGTTAGAGTGTAAGAATGTAGAAATATCAGAAAGGATTAGCAGATAATATTTACAAAAAGTAAAATGTCATTCCACTCACACTTTGCCAGCATATCTTCGTACAAAGACAGTGTTATTATTTCATTTACTTTGACATACGCAAAACGATTTGTTTGTGAACACACTGTTATAATTTGCGGCATTAATGTGTAGGTACAAATACCAAAAATGTCTAAACATATTTAGTAATTTAAATCATATTTCTAGGAGAGGAAGGTGGTAGGACCCGATGAACCTCCTCTTCGGTGCACCACTGACCTTAAGATAACGTATTTATATCATGCCAACCGTGGTCATACTACATACAATATATTGAAATAACCACTGTATATAAACTACACTTTTATCGCTAGTAGCAAACTTTTTCAGGTTTCGTTTTTAGAAACTACGTAGTCCGTCTTGTACAAGGTGCTGTAGTAAATATTGTATTTGGAGTAAATTTAATTGTATTGCTGTAGAAAGGAACTACTACGGACACATTATAACTATTCGGAGTCCAAGCCTTTCCCCGTTATTATCACGTAAACAAATGAATTTAACGCAATTTCACGAACTAAACGTGTAAAGTTACATTAAACAGACATGCAATAACAAGTAAGATGCCGTCACAGGGACATCAACTTGGCGGCACTCGTTTTACTGAACTTAAATAAACGCACTTTATATTAACGTTTTTCTCGAGTTATACGGACGCAAATAAAGAATGTGTGGTACCATTATTCATTAAATTAAACCAATTTTTTGTATAAAAATAGAATATAATATAGGTAACAATCCCATTGCCGTCTCTTAGGCCTGGCTGTCGAAAATGTATACAAGTACAATCCATAAAACGTGCCAAGAAAAATACTTTTATAACGACCAAATGACGATAAATATGTGGGCAAACACATTTGAATCACGCAAATGTAACAACAGAACCGCACACGTTTGTTGTTTGAAGAAGCTGAAATAAAAGTTACGAAAAAATCACATCTGCGTTAGTGTTCGTTCCAGTTGCTTAAGGAATGCCTGCTGTGTAACAGAAACAGACTACCCTCGACCTCATCATCCGAACCAAACACAAAGGCGCGACACCAACTCTGAGCCCTCGAGGGTCGACGGACCATAAAAAAAATCTAACTTTGTACTGTCTACAACAAACACGTCCAAGCCACAATCACTCTGTAAAATAACCAACAAAGCGATTTCGAAATCTGGAATAGAAAAACACTGTAAGACTGATTTTATAAGAAACATAATTGAGAACAGAAGAAAAATATTCTCACCTTAATGTTACTGTCTAGTACTATTTCCCTTTAAACATTAAGGGCCGGTTTCTAAATGTCTGTTTAAAGCCTTGATTAGCTAATCCTATGATTATATTTAACCTATTTATTAAGTGTTGATTAAATGTGAAGTGTTTCTCAATGTACTTTAATCTTATGTTCAGCTAAGTATAGGTTAAGGTAAATGTGGCAACCATGCAATGACATATCAGCTTGTGATTGGCTGCAGTGAAACATTTTATTTGTTTATTTAGTTGTGCTGGTTATCTGTGTTTGTATACTTAATAGATTAAAATAAGTGGCCGTGTGCCGAAAATGTTGTTTATTTGGAAACAGTAATGCTATTATCTCTTGCTGAAAAATACGTAGGCCCTAGGTATCATAGAAAAAAACTGTCGCCTTAATTTGGAAGCAGTAAGAAGATACATGGAAGAAAATCAAAGTAGAATTTAATTAATCTAGGAACCTTTACGTGTAACATAACCTACACAATCATGAAACAATATCATAAACTGCAATAGGTATTGTAATATACAAAATTATCGAAAAACATGAAACGTAATCTACAAATTTATGTTAACAACTTTTCAATCCGGGATACCTTCATCATCATATGTTTTATTTTTTAAAGAAGAAATTACAATATATATTTAATTACCATTACCCAATATTTGTAACATTAATAAAAAATTTGTGTTAATATATCTAACAAAGGTTTCTAACCAATTATGCAAAATAATGTATGGAAGTATAGAGACATCATACAACCAATCACAAAATGTTTTCACATAACCTACAAAAGAATATCACTTACCCGAACGTAGTAAAGTTTATGGGATGTAAATAAAACATGCAATAAATAAGTACACACCTGTCTGTGGTCACTTCCACCTGGCCTTCAATTTTTTTCTAGTAGTATTAGGACAATATCTTTTCTCAGCAGCAATCACATAACAATTCATGGTCATTTATTTAAATGTGATTTGGGTGTTCCCGAAAAAGTATTGGCCTGTTTATAAAATCTACTATGCCTATTTCTTCATCATCATCACCTTCAAAAAAGAAATTTAAATCATCTGTCGTCATAACCTAAAAAAAAGTCACTGTTTATAATATTATTTGTTTTAAAAGTCCTGTTTAACTCTGTAATCAATACCTCTTCTTATGATTAAGATAACCAATGGTTACCGACTTCTAACCCATTGATTAATCTTAATCAGTACTTGAGAAACAGATATTGTTACTAACCATTGGTTAAATTTTAATAGGAAGATAATCAGAAGAAAATCAGACATTGAGAAACCGGACCTAATTCTATCCAGTGCAAGTTCTGATTAAAAAAAAAGAGGAGGGGGTAAGCCTTCAGCCCCTAAAGACCTTTCCCCTTTCCCATTGCTCTACTTCGGGCAGATAGTCTTAAATTTGGCAAGGCAAAAACTTTAAAGACTAGGTTCCATGCTCACTGCAAAAAATACAAAATAACAGTTGATTTTCATCTGTCGAGTTATCTGTGTATTTTTGTTTACCGATCCAGCTGAAACAAAATAAATTACATAGCTGGAATGAAGTCAAATGTGCGTATGTGTACCGTTGCTTAAAATATTTTTATTGTAGTCACCATATTGCGCTGCCCATTCACAATAAATACACCACGAAATAAATTATTGATCTGATTGAGTCATTGACCCATTCGGAACACTTAACCCATAAGATTGAGTGTCCCTAGTCAATGCAATCGTAAAACAATGTATTTAATTATACAATTTCGTAAGGAACCGAGTATAGTTTGAATGGCCTCGTCATTATATCTCTCAAAACCTCTAGAGCAATGCAGGCAAACTCTTTGCTGACTATTAATAAGTATTGCAAAGTGTCACATTTTAAATAAACTTTTAATTTACTGAGACAGTTTTGAACACAGCAATGTGCATGCAGCGTGTACAATAAAGAAAAACCACAATGAATAACATATATTCAGAACAGAATGTTTCGCAGACAGAATTTACCCCTAACGAAAACTATTTTTCTCTCAGCTGATAAGAGCATTAGAAGAGGAGCAATGTTGTGGACAACATGTGTTCACAATTAGTTCAGGCATTTTAGCTTTTTTTAAAAAAAATTACGAAAAAGCGTATTTTTAGTGGATACGTTGGCAAAGGCATTGTGAAGACAATATCGTAAGTCCTCATCGATCCGAGGTACGCCAACGCCGCACCGTATTGGAAATTTTGTGCCCAAAATTTCTTTCTGTGTATATATAATTACTAGTTGAATTTGGGGAATAAATAGTTTTACAAAAATATATCGATACAGTTTTCAAGTTTGATTATTGCTGTGAAAACAGTCAACGAAACACTAGTTTTGCAAAAGAAATTTGAAGGTATTTATGACTTTTTGTTGGACAGAATAGCCAAAGCATATTTATTTTAGAACAGCAAACAATCAAAGCGAGTATACTATTATTGAGGATTATTTTTAAAATTTTTAAAACGGTTGACATCGAAAGCGATTAATTCGATACACGAAAAATTTTAAAGGAGTAGTTTTCTATGTATAAAATATAAAACCCTAAGCGCAAATTTTAGCTGTTTTAAATGGAAAATAGTGCGCTTAACGGACATTTAACCTACAGTAAACTTACTGTATTAATGGTCACAGAAATGTGATTCATGTAAACTATTTTCTGAATGGCGGGCTATCCTAAAATTGCTCCTGACCTCTAACAAACTTAAGTTATTTACAATGAGAAACTAAAAATGCAGGTACTTATGACAGGCATTAGACTATGACACAATTCTGTACAAGAGAGTGAAATTTTTATGTGAACATGTGCGACTCGTGTAGGAGAATAACTTCTAGATTTTAAGAGGAAGTTAATCTAGCGCGTTATAAGTAATGTGAAAGTTTAACTGGAGTAAGTTTTAAAAGTGTTTAAATAGTGAAAATTCAATTTCTGCAAAGGTTTGTTACCTGTATATTTAATTTTGCTAAAAATAAGTAAACACGCATTGGAAGTACATGCTGAGGAATGGGAGAATATTAGATTTACATGTAATTTAAGCGGATTTGAAGGA
This sequence comes from Medauroidea extradentata, assembly GCA_003012365.1. Lineage (NCBI taxonomy): Eukaryota > Metazoa > Arthropoda > Insecta > Phasmatodea > Phasmatidae > Medauroidea > Medauroidea extradentata. Next base: position 102,019 of record PNEQ01106711.1, read on the forward strand.
ATTTTCATCAAATATGAAGGTGTCGTAGAAATGTAATTAAGTGTAACTGGCGAGCTGCTTTTCTCTCGTAAACAGAATAACTATTCTGCAGAGAATGACCTTGAAACATAGCGAACTTGTCCAGATAAGATTTACGATTTCATTTTTGTCATATCAGTTAAACGCTATCGGTCTCTTTTGCTGACATAAGGATTACCGTACGTTGAAAATTAGAAAAAAAAAGATATCTTCCTTGGATTCCGCTATTTTAAAATAATTATTGCTTAGACCGTCTGGCAGGAAATTGCATTTCAGTTTTCACTATCACTGTTATGACGGGAACCTTATCGTGTGGCGGACCTTATCTCGTGTGTCCGAATAAATCAACAAGCAAATGACTTTCACTTCTCGTGTTGTCTATTCGATTTCATGGAAATACAAACGTCAAACCATTTCAAAGTGATATTTGTAACATAATAATTTAAAAACCGATTAAGAGCATTATTAAATGAAGGATAAAATACAGCAGTTTGTGTAGTATTAAAATAATGTTTTTACTATTGGCATTGCTAGCTCTAAGTGTAATTTAGGACTAACGGTAATAAAGAGTACCATTTAAGTAAACGTATTAATTTGAAAAACAAAATTAACCAAATTGATTGATAAAACAATACCCAGTGAGAAAATCCCTTAAATTATATCTCTGTCTATCAGTATTTCAACTTTGATATTTACGATGCTTAATACTCATACACTCTGAGCGTATATTAGTTACTTATTTATTGTTACTATCAAATTGGCTCCTTTAATAATGCCAAAGTCTCTAACACGTTCCATATAGTTTTTAAAATGATACACGTTAAAACAACGACCATTGTAGTTTGCAATAATTTCGTTTAGACCGTGTTCCAAATAGCACAAATATTCACACTCGTGCACTCTCACTCGGAAGTGACCTCAGAGAGTATTCTTCCATAATGCAGCGCGTGAGTGCGGTAGCGAGTTTTTGTAAATGCACTCATATGCTCACTCGACGTGTATTGTATGAAGTATTGCTCGTTTGTTTTTTGTTCATTGCTCACGCATTTCAGAGTGCAGTATATTCTCAGGTACAGCAAACAATTATGATAAAATTTTAGAACAAAGAATTGGATACACGATACTAGCAGTTACAATGTTGACAGTCGAGTGTGAGTGCATGTGTGTGTGCATTCCAAAATTATTTGAGGAATTCTGGGAGCGAGTGCGAGTGTAAGAGCGAGTGTAAGTTCTCGTGTTGAGTATTTTGAACACAGCCTTAGTAATGTGTAACAATATTTTGAGGGAACTCACCAAATAATACAGTATTATTAAATTAATAAGAATAGAAACATGCATGTCTACACACAATTAGCACTACAATAGTGTATACGATTTAAGTGAACCAGATGTATACACTTGAAATGGTGGAGTGTTAGAATTTTAGATTCAGTGCATGTACACAAATTATCGTTTGGTGACAAAATTATTTACAAGAGACAGGAAAATTTCGTGAATTCAATGTCATACAGGCTAGAATCCATTGTCTTTTGTATACTCAAGCCCCGTATATTCGTTCATTGCCTGCCGTTCTACTGAGTAGCAGCTAGTGGACAAATAATCTTTTTGCTTGCGTTTACAGATATACATAGTAAAGTTGATTCCAACATGCAACTCATCGAATTCGCGAAATTTTTCTGTCACTATTAGTAACAACCGTAGAGTATACTTAAATTTTAGACAATTTACGACAAAAAAGGAATAAACAATTTTTTTCTGGGAAAAATCAGCTGATTTGAACCAATACGTCAGACCGAGTGAGGTGTTGCAGTGAAATAAACACTCTTCTCGTATTCCGAAAGGCTCGGGTTCGTTACCAATACAGCCATCATGGTTATAACCTCAACGCGGATTTTTATATCCTACCGTAGACAAAACACAATTCCCTCCAATTTTCGAGACAAATGCTGATTGATTTTACATTCTCCAGCTACCAGAATTGCCACAGAACGACATTATTTTATTTTCCAAAAATAACCATCTCTCAGATTCGGTTACGTACGCGTGGATATTACTCGACGCATTTTTCGGGCAAATTATATGTTCATGGATTTCAACAGAATGCACGACTTATCGAATAGAAATGTTACTTTCACAAATATGTCACAGTAACTGATATGAAAAAAATCCTGGTTACACATAACGCACAATAAGAAAATATTAAAAAAAATTTAAGAATTATTATGATAGCCAGATAATTGAACATTTCGTATGCATACATTAGCATATATAAAGTATCTACTACATTGTTGGCACTGCATGATGAAGTTGAAAAAATATAGATGGGCCTATTGTTGTAACTAATGCATAGTGCTCATATTCAGGGCCGCGTCTGTGGGGAAAAATGGGGAGGAGGGGCAAAATAAGCTTTTGTCCCGAGCCTCACACTCTAGAGAACTTAACTTTTGGGGTCTAAATATTAATTATTTATAGTTTCAAAGACATAAATAATATCCAAGATTGCTGAGGTGCTGAGGTAATAACTATGACAATGCAGCCAACATGTCAAAAAAGTATGACGTCCTAGAAATGCACATTTTATCTGCATTAAAAAATTGGGGAGGGGGGGGGAGGCGGAGCTCATATTTACGTTGCTCCAGGCCTCATATTCTCATAAAGTGGACAGTCATAACGCACTTTTATTTTTAATGTAATAGATGTTTAAAAATACTTTTAAATACAGCACATTTAAATGCGCGCAGACGCTGAGGCACTTTGTTGTCAAAATTTGACCACCAACTTATTGTATTGCATAGTAAGTACGGAATATATAATTTACGTGTCGTATTACGGTACGCTTAAAGCAGCATTTGGAAACCCGTGTAGGTGCTTTGAGCGGTGCTAGTTTGACGAGTTTACCACTAGCCGCGCTGCAGTCGGTCGTGGCCAGTTGCTGTTGACCGCAGCCCGACAGTCGCTAGCGGGCAACACCGGTCGTGTGATCTCTCCAGGAGAGCACAATCTCGCTCACCGAGTCACTGCAAGATCTGCCGCCCGCAACTGACGAGTATTGCGCCCTCATCGCCTTCGAAGACGGACAACTGCCTCGAATTGACTGTACAGGTAAGGCTTCAATCTCGTCCTAGGCTGGGGAGATTCTCGTGACTTGTTACGTAAGTGGCAGAACAAGTCTGGCGGGGTTGTTCAACAGTTTCATCTCACATTTGTATTCTGTAGTCAACGCGTTAAATGCATCCTGAAACCACGTTGATATTATCGGTTGCGTCTGTTGACCAGTTCTTCCCGTCAATTACTTGCTTTACTAATAACACACGCAATTTAAATATTGTACCACTAATATTTATTAATATTGTTTGCCGGAGCGTGCTGAATTTTGCTAAGGCAAAAATGTTTGTTTTGTTGAGTTCTAAAACTACAAACATTGGATGTTTGGGTACGAGGTATGGCAAGTTACGTAAGAGGCAAGCAGTGCGCCAGAAACGAGTCGGCCGTGAACGCAAAGCACGTGAGCTTGAATTCTTGCCGGCAAGGTGAAATCATCGCGTCCGGAGCAACTCTCGCAACGGTAACATTTCACGTGACGTTTACATAAACACTTGGACCAAGCAGTGCTGGATTACCACAGAAACAAGCTGAATTGGTTTTATCTTGCACGTTTATTCCCGTAAACGCTTTTCAGACATGAACATATATACATAATACTTACGTAAAAGTTATGTATTATAGCAGAGAAACGTTTTTGTTACTTAGTCTTTACACTGTAATAAAATTTCGTGCTGGTTTATCAAAACATAAAATAGTTTTAAAATCAATATGTACGCCACGTAACTTGCATGGGCACTGTGATACTATATTTTTCATTATTAATCCTTCTCGTAGCCAGGTATTTTATAATCGGTTGAAACACGTGAAATAACGCATAAGTAAACGTAAGTAGACAACGTTATGGAGATTTTTGGGGGGAAAATGTGTTGCTTCACCTCAATAAATATCATCCGTAAATCTCCAAAGTTTTAAGCTCAAAATTTGGTCATCTGTTCAATTTAGTAACCTTAATGACGGTCCAGTAGTTTTGAGCCTTTACTTTGGACAAAAAAACGCGTGTGTTTATCAGTAAGGCATAAAAAAATTTATTTTATTCAGGATCATTGATTTAATTTTTAGAATTTAATTTATTTACAGATTTAATTTTCTTTCTCGTTAAGGCTGAATTACAATGCACATAATCATTAACACAATATTTCACAGTATTAAAACATAAGAGTTAACCTGAATGTAATTCAGTCTGACTAACTACAATCCTACATAGAAATAAGCACATGCACAATGCAAGTTCTGTGTTAAGAAAAGTTCAATCTTGTTCAACTTTTGCTTAGTACTATTACTATGTAAAATGTTTGGTCAGTAAGAAGCCGTAAAGGGATACTACGTTGTCGCACGAGACACTACGTTAACGGAGAATAAAGAGTTTGCTTGAGTTGGACTTGGTTGTGCAGGAAAACGAGAACAGAGGAAGAGTTGATTGTTTTGAAGTGAGATAACGTTCACAGTATAATCGAAAGGATTTAGGTATGGAACGTATTCAGATTTATTTAAAAACGCTATAGTACTGTTTGAATATTCAAACATAAGGTTTTATTATTTTTTCTGTAGGCCTATGTCGCCAAATGTATCACCTAAACTTTCTTCACAACAATAAAAACTGAATTACCTACCTCTTATTACTTATCTTATTACCAATGTAACAGGCCCTCAGCGCTTGTGATTAGCCTATGTTTACAATATTCTTATCCCAATAACTATGTATGTGTTACCTATGTTAGAAGTTGGTGTTTATTATGCCCTAGGATTAAAAATTAGTTTGTGTCAGTGGTTTTGAAGAAATACAATTTGATGGCTTAAAACAAGACAGTGAAACAATAAAATGTAAGCCTATCACACAGAATTATCTTTCTTGAACAAGAATGTGAACACTTAAATGTGTAGGTAGGGTACACCTCGTTGTAAACAAACCCGATGTATGTAGACACAGTAGCAGGCCTGCTTGTGTGCTAGCTTTAATGTGCCTATATGCCAAAGAAAAGCACACCTTAAAAAAACGATAACCGCGTGCAATAGGCTTAAAACTACCGCTTTCTCGTCGAGTATCGCAAGGTGGAAACTAAGCTAAAATATTTCAATAACGTAATTGCTGCTGTCTTGCATAATTTGTTCCAACTTATTGATAAAGCACATTTATTAACTATACGGGCTCATAAATGCTGACTTCTTTTTCTCGAGGAAGTTCCAAAGAAACATTTGCCAACATATTGAATGGTTTAGTTATGTAAATAGTGCTTTGCAAATATATTTTAGAAAATTTTGAAGGCTGATTTTCACTATATGTTATCAACGATTCTTAAAGTTACGTATTCGAGTGCTGAGAGTAAAGATGATTTGTAAAAATTGTATGAGGTGGGGCAGTCTCATAATTATGACCCTGTTACTGCCCAGTTGCACAACCAACAATTATCATGATGTGTCATTTGCCATTCCGCACACAGCGTACGTACAATTTAAAAGCACATTTCTGTAATATTATAAACAATTTTCCTACTGGCGTTTACTCCATAGCTTCAAAATAATGTTGTACACTCGTTAGCCTATGTAGAATTTTCGTAGGTTGATGTTCCAAAACAAATCAATTTTTACACATGATGTAGTTGTTTACTATTCACATGTCAATTTTCCATACTTTGGTGCGGGTTAACTGCAATCATTTAACAAAGAGGTTATTACAGGAAATTTCCATTCAGTAATGATATGTTGCATTATAGGAAAATTTGTAGCCATGGTGAATCGTGGCGAGAAAAGAAGGGAGGGGGGTTGTACTTGTTATCTACCTCAAAGCACTAAGAAATGCTTTTAGTATAAAGCAGAAAATTTGTGCGAATCAAGTCTTTAAACTCTTTTTGCGGATTTTAAGTCACGCTACGCAGAAAACAACGGGCATAAACAAAATTGAAAATTAAATCGTAGGCAAATGATTACACCCTTACTTGTCTATTTCACACATCCACTTTGACGTAACTGGTAGCCTATACTATCAACCAAATAAAGATTTCCTGAACTCTGTTAACAAAATATGTATATTACATTGAACGTAACATACATGCGAATTTGTAACATTAAGGTAAACTAAGTCGTACTGTATTCTTGATTTGCTGTATAAAGTAACGACTTTTTGGGATCGCAGTGGGCGAGTGGTCAGGCCACTCACCTCCAACCTAGGCGATCCGCGCTCGGTCCCCGGCGGAGTCGGTCACCGAATTTTCGCATGTAGGAATCGTGCCAGACGATGTCGCTGGCTGTCGGTTGTACTTGGGGATCTCCTGATTCCTCTACCCTTCTCATTTCGTTGCTTCTTCACTGTAGGGGATAATTTTATATCATCCTTCGAGGTACGCAGTTGCCTAATAACACCCAGACACCTGCATTCAGGGTACGATGCCCTGGCCGTCGGCTATTCTCCTCAAACGGAATTACTACAATAATAATTATTATAACGACTTTTTTAATTATATGGATACAGCGTTGTTACGCTGAACTCGAAACTCGTTATACGAGACACAATTATTTTTTTTTATCTTAAGGGTGCTGCCTACCTCGAAGCCACGGCGGAAGCAAGGGTAGTGTTTTACAGGTTAAATGATTTTACACCTGGCTCAGTAACGGTTGAAGTTATATGCCACCACTGACTTTTTTGCTCGTCTCAGTGCCTCGTACATTGCTTTGGATCGTGTACGCAGTATTTTTTTTAATAGGCCTACCCTGACAATTGTGGCCAAAACAGCATTTTTACACATGAAAAACACGCGAAAATGGCTATTCATAAATTCTTTACTGCAATTTTATTTCCGTAGCAATATTCTCCTTTTCTCGGCGCAGAAAAAAAAATTTTTTGTCCAGAAGCAATATCACAAATGGTGACCGAGTGCCATTCAATATAATTTAACATGTAAAACCCTATTCTTTCTCCGCCAGGGCTCCGAGCAAGGCAGCGTCCTTAAGAAGTGCAGGGTATTGCAGTGCAATGAACACTAGCACAGAACAAGTGCTGGGCACAACGAAAGCTGTATCATGTGCCTGTGAATACTACAGAAGTATTGTAACTGAATGCTGACATGGTTGATTATATCTAGTGACCCATAAATTTCGCGAAAACAATCGTGCGCTAGCTTGTTTCAGTGTCCAACGTACACATTTGACAGCTCTGCTTCATGCTTAGTGGTTGGATGTTTCAAGTCTCACATGTCTCAGGGTTATACCAGCAAATCTCAGTAACCTTGTTATGATTGGCGCAGTCAAATAGGAAACGTGTATGCACAGAAACATGCTACCAATAATCATTAAGCGGAGCCTTAACATACTGAAGACAGTTAGTGCAAAATTCGTTTTCGCGAAAATTTTGTTTAGTGTGGAGCATCGTCAAAATCAGACGTGGAGGAAACGGAAGAACCCCGAGAAAAACATGAAGACCAATGGCTTCTTTTAGCACGATTCCAAAATGCACGCGAAATTCCGGGTCGACCACGCCGAGAATCGAACCCGCATTGTCATTTTGGAAGGCCAAACGTTGCCCTCACAGAGAGTATAAGTTACAGATAGCAAATTTCGCGACAAGATTTTTGCAGCACTTGTTTTCAGTGCCTTACGTGGGCACCTGCATCTCGGCTTTGTTGTCAGTGATTGGATGCCGTAACACCCAGCGTCTTGAGGTTAATCCCGCAAACCACAGACGTGATGTGTCGCAGTTATACGTAGACTGATTGGCACAGTCAAATGAATAGCAACTCTGCACAAACGACTCTTGTTAATAGCCACGAAGTTCAGCTGCAGGTGTGCACGTAAGGCACTAAAACAAAGCGGTGCAAAAATCTTTCCTCCAAAAATACTTGTCCTCACTCGGGGTTATTTGTTGAGCCGGAAAAATGAGCGGATTCACTGACCTTAAGCTAGCCTCCAAGAATAAATGTGCACTCAAGCCCACAGCAGGTCTTCATTAGCTGCTCGCTGATATAGTGATACGAGCCTGAATTTACTCATATTTTGTTATTGGGTCAGCGTGTTACACGAGGCGTTAAGTAAGTCAAGGGCCAATTGCAAAAGTTACATGATCTTACAGTCGCAGGAATTCTTAAAAGAATACGCGAATTTTTATCAGGTTTCTAACAATTACTCACTAAGCATATTTTGTTGCGGTCGAAAATGGGTACTTTTGTGGTTCTTTTTATTAAACCATTTTGGCGCAGACCCATTTTTAACAGGTATAGGCGTGTACAGTATATAAATATTATGTCACAAAATGTTCTGTGAGGTCTTGAGGCTAGGGTGAGACGTGGTGTGCATACTGTGTTGGCATTACCACTTCCACACTTCTAGGTCTGGAACGTGCAAAACACGTCCATCTAAGCGGCCACCTAAGTAAGGAAGGCAGTGCAAATAAGTACTTGATGTTGTCACTACTCACATTGTGTATATCACCTCCTCTCTCCACGCAACTCCTCGCAGTTTTAAGAACGAGCGTTTGAATAGGCTGTTAATTAAGTAATCTGCTGGGGTTAGCAATACAGGGACACGTGACTTAACATATCGAAACTCTACTTGGGTTACTGTATGAAAGCCAAGATGAAATTTTGCCCTCCTCCTGCTAATTTAGCGAGAGAAAACGAGTAAACATTTTGAAACGTTTTTACGTTCGTAAACATAGTATCGTCTATATTACAAGCTAACCTGTAATTTACCTTACTGTCGTTTGAAAATTTCTTATCAGTAGGGACAGGAATATTTCGTGAATTCAGTGCTCTGCAGGCTAGAATCCATTGTATAATGCATACTCGAGCCCCCTCTATTCGTTCATTGTCTTATACTGGCCCAGCAGTTAGTTGACGAATATACAGGGCTTGAGTATGCTTATGATAGTTGATTCTAACATGCAGGTCATTGAATTCGTGACATTTTCCTGTCTCTACCCATCGGTAGAGAGAGAGAGAGAGAGAGAGAGAGAGAGAAATAAGTGCAAATTTTGCGTTACTCAGCGACGGCTACGATTCACTAGTGTATACTCACTCGACCACACTCAGTGACATTATTGGCTCCGGAGTTTCGTATCAATATAAGCCTGCTTTCTATGATACTTGAAATTTTATAGTTGAATTTATATTATTGGTGGAAAAAGTCCTTGAGGCGAGCCACACAAACAGCCCGTCAACGAGAAAAGTCATTTAAGCACATAGTAACTTGGAGCACAGTCTGCTCTAGGAATATAACGAGAAACTGGCAGGTCTCTACTTTGAGTTTTCTCTTCCTCAAGCGTGAAAAAAGAGGGAGGGCGCTTATTGGCTTGGGTCAGATTTTCTAAATTGTTTACGAAAATTATTTTTAAAACAACAACGGGTGCCGATATTGTAAAATCTCTCTGTAACTTTGTTGTAACTAGTTTAATCTACGTATTCTGATTTTGTCAAGACAAAAGACGGCATAATGGTAGCTAATTAGTTAATTAACAAAATTTCCTATTAATTGATATTTTAGCTAAAAATCTGTGTTCCTATTTGTTTTGGAAACTTGCATACAAAAACCAATTTGCAACAAAGTTACAGAGGGATTTTACGTTATCGGCTCTCGTCTGGGTCTTAAAAAATAATTCTATCGAAAGCGGAGAAAGTCGGGCCCATGCGTTTAAGAGGAGTCTTCGCCGATGTCAAATTTCTACCTTTGTCGCTTGGGAGCAGCGTAGCGATAAGAGCCAGCTTCCCACGCTTGACGAGAAGCATATCGCCTCTATTCGCAGCGCGCCGAACTGGCGTGCAAGGTTAGTCTCTTTCCTACGGGGGTTAAGCGGTGACCACGTTTTTAGCCAATTTGAGAGGGCCTAAAATAATGTTTATAACAAGTGTGCTAAGTTTTTGGAAACATAAAAGCATAGTCTGTAGTGTGTGTTCTTTACGTAGATAAGCATAATATGTATATGTTGAGTGGTTTCGCGTAAAAATGAATAAGCATGACACGCTGCAACGCCGTCTATGTGCCAGTCGAGGGACGCGTGGCCAAGGATAAGGAATTACACGTTAAATTATAATTGGCGGGGCTGAGTAACGTTTCACAATTTCGCTTTCGGGCGAATACTAATATCTGCGTGTTTACGAGTGACAAATTACTTGTTTGCTCGTAGTTACTCAGGTATTTAACAATAGCCTTTATATCCTACACAATTGAGGGCCGCACCGAGATGAACTAATAAGTAGAGACCGGACAAATGCGCGGGTTCACTGATCTGTAGACTAGCTTGCAAGAATATTTGTGAACAGAAGCAGACAGCAGATGCTTATTGGCTGCTTGTTGTTAAAGTGATATATGTGTGTACTAGTTAAATTTTTATTATTGGCTCTGAGACTTCCAGGACGTGTCAAATAAGTCAAAGGCCAATCGCGAAAGTGATTCCAACTTAAAGTTGTTGGAATTCTAGCTTGTGCAAAAAAGAAAATGCGAATTTGTCAGGTCTCTGTGGCATATGTGCAGGTTCGACAACATACCCCGAAAGACTGTGATTATAATTTAACTACCTTTGCTCCCCACAGGGTTCTGGGATAGGCAGCACCCTTATGGTCATGAGCCCGAGCTTCTTGGCTTTCGTGAAAATAATTTTTTCAAACCCAGACGAGAGCCGATGATACAAACTTGCTCCGTAACTTTGTTGGGAATCGTTCTTACTATGTAATGTAATTTTTCTAGACAAGCAGCATCAAGAATTTAGTTAATTTATCAATGAAATGATATTTAGTTAATTAACTTATGATCTACAATCGTGATATATTTTGTCTCGACAAAATCAGAGGATGTAGTTGCACCAGTTTTAACGAAGTTGCAGAGCGATTTCACGATATCGGCTCCTGTTTATGCTTTAAAAAGTAATTGTCTAAAAAATGCATAAACTGGGCGATTTTTAGTCTTCTAGTTTAAATTGTTATAAGTTCCTCGTTGTTTTAAACATTAAATGTGAATTAAATCCAGCTATAACACATTATTTATTTTTTTGTTACTACTGTTCAACCACCGTGTACTTGGATTTAATCTTCGCTGACTGAACTTTAATTGTTCTGCCAAAAGTATTACAACAACAAATAATAAATTATTTTTAGTATGAAGGTGCCTGACATCAAACCATTAACAATTAATATTTGTAAACTTTTATTACATATCTAGTTTCTAAAATGTTACGGTGATGTGGTATGATTCAACTTTTTAATGTAGAATTATTTCAGAGCAATGCATTGGTATTTACATATGTAGGAGCGGAAATTTTTATAATCGTGCGCTACATATCTTCACATGACTCCAGACTAGGGCTGTTTGATAGTTCGATATATCGATAATTATCGAAATCAAATTCTAAAATCTAACCGATACCAAAATATTTAAATATCAATATTTCGAATTTATGATACTATCGAAATTATCGATGTATGGATATTGACAATACACTGAAAACTACTCTGTTATTTAAACATACCGATAACTATCAATACATGTATAACTATCTATGTCGAAACCGAAACGAAAAATGTAATAGATATATAATTTTCTAATATAGATATATCGTAATCGCGATACTATTGAAACAACTGGTATACCGATATTTTAAATACATTGAAAACACTTACAAAGAAATTGACAATACTATGGAAATTAGCAATTTCATCGAAACTGACAATTCCATTGATATTATTTTTAGACCAGTTTGTGTTATCAAAATTGTAATTACTATCGAAATGAGCATTATTATCGAAACCATTATATCACTGAAATCATGACTGGACGGTATCGTTATTTTACGAGGACGGAATGTGTGTTTGGTAAAATTTTGAGTATTATTATTAGTCATTGCCAATGACATATTCAGTTATTTTGCTTATGATATGTTTTATTAACGATTAGAAACGTGTAATCGAAATAATTAATACCATCGCTGCCTAGGTTTACCATCGATAAATTAATTTAATTTCACACTATTTTGGTCAGCTATACATTTAATTTTCTTCGTCATCATTTCAAGTATTATGCTTCAATTTACAGGATTCTCTGAAATTTCTATGCGACTAATTGCACTACATTAATTAAAAGTCCCACATTTGCGATAAACATACAAATGCTTTAAAGCACTTTTTTATACGATGTGAACAACCGAAATCGAAAAGTTGATATTGAAAAAACGATGTAATTGGTATATCGATATATAAAAAGTCACTGCTAACGATATACCGAAAACTTACAATGTTATCGATATCATCAATATAACGAAATGTTAGTGCACAGAGAAAAAGGTTTATTACAGTTATCCATACATAAGTTTGTATATGGCGAAACAAAAACATATTTTATCCAACAAAATTTTTGTTGCCTGAACAATCTGTGAAAAGCGTAACAAATTGGTTTTGTTGGTATAACAAAATTCATATTTAATAGAACTAAATAAACCCTCTTGCTGAGGTAACAAAATCAGCTAGGAAACAATACATTTGGTTGATTCAACGTTTACACAGTTGTTTAGTCATACATGAACATATATACGGTTGAGTAAACCAAACCTTTTTCTCTGTGTGTTGATGCCGACATGCGTCATATTATGATTAATAAATGAAGACACCATGTGTGTGCAAACGACATTTAATACTACTGATATATATATATATATATTTATTTATTTATATGGATGTATGAATTGAATATCTCAGTCTCGTGCTACATGCCCTTGTCGTGGCCAGCGAACAATTGCCTGGCTCCAACTGGCAGGTTGCAGTTTTCCTTCGTCCAGTGTCCTCACCGTCATTGTCAGCATGCCTCCTTCACATTCCTCAGCCATTGCCACTTGCAGTGCTCTACTTTGGGGGAAGGATGAGCCGACCGCGGCGCCTGCCACTGCGCCAAACATGCAGCTGTGGAAAGTCCTTGTTTCTTGTTTTGAAGTCAAACTCGGAAGGATGGCCTTGGAGACGATCCTCGGGGGTGGTGCGCATGTAGATTACCTGGGTTCTCTGCGGGAAGTGGAAACAGCTGTCACACTGCGTGGACGAGATTTGCATGGTATTTTCGCAACTGCACTTCGTACAACGCCTATAGGCGACGTGTCCAGACAATCTGTAGGGGCTTGTAGATGGCTAGGCTTTCAAAAACTTAGAATTCATGTGGAGTAATATTTTATAAATTTATATGACGATAGTTTGATGATATAATTGACCAGCTATTACACTGTAAACATTTTCGCGAACTTATAGTCTCAAAGATGCCAGAGCTTTAAAAATTAATAAACAAACAGTCATTATTCTCTTTTTATAAAACGTCTGCAGTTGTAATGTTATTTATGTCTTATAGCGATTACGTGCGAGGGTAAATTTTTATAGAGTGGTACAGATTTTAATCGTAATCAAGCAATGATAAAGCATTTGGGTACCTTGCATGAAATATATTTTAAATTAGTAATGCATATTTTGTCTGTAGTCTATATTTGAGTATAACATGTCCACAAAGTGTTAAAGAAATTTTCTATTGTACATTTTATATTTTTGTGATGCCAAAAATAAGTTTCAATAAAACTACAGAAAAAGAGAAAGATTATCATTGCTTATAAAAATAAATGAAAGAGTATTTCTACATATTAACTTCAAAATAGTTGATATTACGACTCTTCGCACGTGAGAAACGCTGTGAACGTTGCCGGTAACCTTTCACTTTTTTGGGATGCTCCCGTCATTACATTACGCCGCTGATCCATCCTCATCTCAATTAACCTACATCTGCGGCATAAAAATAATGCCATTTTATTAAAATAAATTGTACACGTGGCTTTACTTCATGCACAATGTTAAATGATGAAGCCTTCATATTTGTGTGCGAAAAACAGCAAAAATTCTCTATTGGTGTATTTTTATAAACTTTAATTGCTATTGAAAAGTGTGCGAAAAACAGCAAAAATTCTTTATTGGTGTATTTTTATAAACTTTAATTGCTATTGATTAATAAAATACTCTAAAAACACAAATGAAAAACGGGCATTTGAAAAGCTGTAATACAAATTCGTGCCAGTAGTATTATTATACAAAAAGGAAATTATGTTTGACACATTTTAAAAGATATACATTGGTTAGTTATTTCGTGTTCTTTTGCAAAATGTTATAACCTCGGTAATGATTGGAAACTATCGTTTCCCGGGAAAATCACGATAAAAGCATTGTATGGTCTCACATGTGTTGTTAAATAGGTACTAAAATTATGTCTTAAATATTCCATAAAACATGAAATTCTGCTTAGTTATACTTCAAACTGGGGAAAACATTACGTTCCCGTGTGTTAAGCTGCTGTTATTTAGGTTAACAATTATTTTCGCATGGTGTAAACGATGGTTTGTTCATGTTGGCCGAAGTTACACATTTAATGTCCGGTGAGTGATATATACTGTTTTACAACTTAAATGATCGGTTCATTATTTTATTTTCATTTATATTGGACATTACGCGTACTGCACTCAATTCAACCATAAATATCATATGCGTCACAGTATGCTGATAAATCCTTAGTTAACTTAAGAGCCTATGGCACACAACAAACTGGATAAGTTTGGTATAGCTTTGAATATCAAATAACACTTGATATTAATGTTTAAAAAATCACCCTGCTCGATTCTGGTTTATAACAATGTTTTGTCCTACATGTTATGTTACGGTGAAAAAACCATGTTGGAAACTGACTAGGACACGTCGCCTGCACTGCGCAATCTGCCAAGCTGGGACTCTGATGTATGCACAGTGGAAAGGCTATTGTCCGGAATTCGCTCCCCCACACTGACCTTGCGCGGGCTTTCTTGTGCCAGCGGGTTGTGCGTATTTTGACCTGCATTGGAAATGGCCTGGACCGCGTGTAGACACGTATTGCCTCGGAGGGTCCTCGGATAACTGACGTCACCATGAGCGCTCAAACCCACACCAGTAGAAAGCTAACTTAAGTTACATCCACAGCTTTAACACATAGCCCACTTTGAAAGTCTGTTCTTTCAATAACCATCATACAAACACTAATACTATATACACAATAAAATATATCTGCAAGTATAGTGCATCTGCACAAAAATGACCAAAGATAATGCGTGTATATTTCACTAATAAACAAACCACAGACAACTACACTCTACATTGCTCAATAAGGAATTCTGTGCCTGGAACCAGAGTAATACAACTCTATGATCACTACATTAGCATTCCACTGCTAAGGATTATTAGTCACTAAAGGGCAGTGGACACAGTCGAGTAATTGTTCTTTTGAGTAGACCAGTTTTGTCCTCACATTATTCTATATTTGGGCGCATCTTCCCTGTCTTGCGATGAACCTTTTTAGTGCAGCTAAGAATTCAGTAGTTGTAAAACCTATGAATAGTTCTGTGTGGACTGCCTTGGTGCTGCAGCATATAAAGAGTGCGACATAGGTCTTAACTGTAGTGCCTCCATTCTTGAGATTCAAGCGAATCAGTACTAGTCCACAGAAGTCGATACCTGTACGCAGGAATGGCATCGAGGGTTGTACTCTCTGTGGTGGAAGTTCTCCCATGAGCTGCTGGGTCATCATGGGTTTGGTCTTAAATTAACATATACAGTTATGGACTGTCTTATGTGCTAGATTACGACCGTTCAATGGCTAATACTTCGGTCTAATGGCTGCAAACACCAGCTGTGGTCCTGCATGCAGGCGTCTAACATTTTCATTAGCGGCAATGAGTGTCTCTACCTTACTGGACAGTGAAAATAATATTGGATGTATTTGACTGTAAGTTTCCAAAGACTTCTGGATTCTTCCACCTACTCGAATAAGACCCACATTATCGATTAATGGAATTAAAATCCTAGTACTGCTCTTCGGACAGACTTGCATTCCAGCCTTAAGTTCATTAAGTTCCTGCTGGATCGCCATTCTTGTTCCAACTTTATGGCCTTGTCCAGCGCTGAGGAGGTTTCAACACACTTAAGTGACCCTTAATTCTTTGTGGCGAAGTTCATCTTGAATTTATAATGAATTTCCAGCAGTATCCTAGTACATGTCGCAGTTTGTGCAGTCACAAATACCTGTCGACTACTTCCATTATTTGGGGAATAACATGTTCTTTTCACAGCCAAGCCTGATCATGTCATCAAATATGGAGTACAATTAGAGGTTTCGATGTTACTTCTCTTGATACATGATCTTCACGAATTTAGACTGTAGACACATCTCCACATTATGCCCTGTGTCGAATCTTAAACTTCTGACAACCGATTGGCGATAAATGTCTTCCAGTTGCAGTATGGAGACGATAGCCATTCTAGAACTACAGTGTAATCTGACAATAGACAACACAAACTATGAGGCAGATCCATCATCTGATTGTTTCGTTGAATAAGTGTGTGGGCAGCAGGACCGCACACAACTCCAATCGAGGTAACAATATATTATTCAGTGGTGCAACCCTTGACTTTGAACATATCAAGTAGACACTAACATTTCCATGACAATCTGGGTAAAAGAGAAATATGCAAGCATTACATGTCAATTCTGAGGCATCACAAAAACTATGAAATTGAATGTCTATTGTGTCACTTTCAGCAATACACCTCGGAATTTTGATTCTGTTGAGTAGTACTAAATCAAATCTAAACTGACTCCAGGCAGTGTGCTGAAGAAATGTGATTCATCCCAGTCCAACTGCATCTGCCATAAGGTTCGTATTAGCAGCTTGGCCTCGAGACTAACTGGAGCTATAAGTCCCTATTTGACCGAATATTTGTGTAACATCTGACAGGACAGTACAATGTGGTAATTCTGCCATTTTGCGACGAGCTCTAACCCTTGTAGTGAAAGTAATCCTCGCTTGAGTTCCAGAGGATTCCAAGTGTTTTGTTTGAGTGGTTGTCTGAAGGTTGAACTGTTCTTTACATGCTTTCCCTGGCATCGTCTAGCAGATGCTTTAGAACTTCTGGGCCTTTGCATGTCCACTTTCGCAGGTGAAACTTTCTCTCTGAAGCAGAGCCATCAGATCTTGCAGACTTATGACCCTGTCTACAGTGTCGACACTGGTTATGACATAATCCACATATAAGTATTTTCTTAGAACCTTAGGAGAAGCATCTGGGAAGTCTTGGTTTTCATCTGCTGTTAGTTGATGGGGTGTTCTGATGGCTAAAAATGGGACTAAGGCTGTTTCATAGGTGACAGTCAAGAGTCTAAAAGTGCGAAGGTTCTCTGTAGGATGTTCTCGACATATAATTGTTCACAGATCAGCTTGAGAAAGATCAATGAGGATTTGATGCTACATCATTGCAATATCAGCAGTCATAGTAATCTTATTGGTGCGAAAATGAACCAAAATTGAAAACAAATCTTGCTGAATGATGGGTACAACCATTAGTAAATCGTCAAATACCACATGCAGTGTTGTTGTTGTGCTTGAGTCCTTCAGCACTGTGTGATGGGGTATATAGAAGTGATCACCTACAGTAACGCTACAGTTGCCATCTGTTACTGGTTCCATGTGATCCTGTTATTTATAATCTTTAATCACTTCTGAGTAGGCTCGATTGATGGGAGGGTCTCTGATGAAATTTTTTATCCAGTCGGTGCATTTTAGATATTGTACCATCCCTTGAGACTCCAAGAGCATCAGCCTTACTCCTCAATGGTAGTTTGACAATGTATCTGCCTTCGTCATCTCGGTTGGTGCTCTCCCAGTAATCTGCTTCACCGTACTCTTCTTCGGGTGAAAAGTGTATTTTACTAACACATTCATCAAGTTGTTGAAAGTTCTGTAATGTATGCAGATCGTCATTAATGATAAGATGGCATGCATAAGCAGTGTCCACAACTGGCACTGAACATACTCTTCCATTTGATACCCATCCGAATGCAATTTTCTAGAATGTGGGTGTATGCTTAGCAGTCCTCATCCGACCAGCACATAGCAGATTCGTGAATACCTCTTCATCTACCAGCATATAAATTTTGCCTGGCGAAAAGAATCATGGATCAGCAAATAGGATTGATTGCGGTGTTTTCCACTGTGATCTGTCAATCTGCGCACTTGGTAGATCATGAGTGATTGTGGGGAATACAAGGCATTTTAAACTGCAAGAGTAAAAACATTTAGGTCGTGGCTCGATAGTACATAGTACACTTTAATGTGCATGTGCCTCTGACTGACCTATTCCACAAATTGGTGGTGAAATTCTCTGTTTTTATTCCCAAAAGTTGAACAGCATGCTTAGTAATGAAGTTCGGTTGTGATTCAGAATATAGCAGTACTCGCAATGGTTTCACACCACTCTGAGATTGCCGTACATTAACCAAAGCTGTGGACAACAAAATATTCACCATTCTTGTTGCACCATTTTCAATATATGACACTGTGGCGTTGATGCTTGTTTACTGTCTACATTGTAATCCATCATCTCATAACAGTGATGGATGTACTTCCCCAGCTGTTGCTAGAGCTGTATGTTCTGAGTTTAACAACAATGCATTGTGCTTGCAATTACAATGCATGCACATGCTAGATGTGCATTAGTTTATCTAGTGGAAACTCTTGAGACAGTCGAAGCACATCCCAAGCTTTCTCCTTCCTACTACCTGAACATGCTTAGCTACTGTCATTTGACAGAAGGTGTGACACTGATACAGTGAATGTCCTAAGTCACACTTTTTACACCTTAAGCCCTGTGATGTAGGATTAATTATTTGTGTAGTGTCTGTGAGGCGTTGTGTTGGAACCTTTGGTAGCAGTTTCATATTGTCAAGGCTTTCTATGCGATCTGCTGAGTAGACAGCATCTGGAATCTGCCATCATTGCTAGAGAAATCTGGTCAATTCCGCAAAAGGTAGGTAACTCTGTAACAGGGGCTGCATTTTCCCACTCCCGTATTGCTGTGTTGTCCAGCTTGCTAGTAACTAAGTGAACAAGAACAGCATCGCAACTGTCAGTGGGCTGTTTCAGTACCTTGAGAGCCCTGAATTATTTATTAACATTGTCAAGTAATAGTCTAAGGTGAGTTGCTAATTCCCTTTTTACTGGTGATAGATAAAACAATGCTGAAATATGTTTGTTTAATAGAACTCTTTTATTTTAAAAGATTTTCCTCAACAAATTCCATGCCACTGCATAATTCAGCGAAGATGTTTCCTGTGACTCGATTAGGTCTGCAGTGTCACCTTGCAATGATGATCTCAGGTAATGAAACTGTTAAATATCACTGAGAGCTATATTGTTGTGTATTAACGATTGGAATGCTTTTTTGAAAACGATGCAAAGCATCGAATTGACCACCGAATGTCGGGATGGTATTTGCAGGTAGTTTTGTTGCTGTTGCAATTGGGGGGGGGGGGGGGTGGTTTTTGGCTCAATGTTATCTGGAGTGGAAACAACAGAAGCTGCTTTGTTGTAACACATTAATTGACTTTCAAATGCAGCAACTACATCAAAGTATGTACTTTCAAATGCCTCTCTTTCGTTTCGTTGAACTTGTGTTTCGTCAATAAGTTGTACTTGTGACAGTAGTGTGTCGAATTCTGACCAGTATTCTTCCAACTTAGGGAAATGCGACCATTCTTCCACAATTCCTAGTTGCATGTGGAGCCAAATGTTTCAATGTAATTTTGAAACTTGTAAGGCACGCTTAACCAGGCCTCTATTTGCGATTGAAACCTTAATTGATTCTACCATGACAGAGCTGTGACTGTATTGTGAAACAACTTTACACAAGTACAGTTATTTCGTGGAAGATGTGTGATACATACAGTGATTAGTGAAATATATAAATATGGGATGAAATATGGGGACTAGATTCAGCATGCCCTAACATCGTATCGGTTGGCATGCACTTGTAGTTACACTGATAGTACCTTGAACCATAGACCAAAACTACCACGTTTCTACAACTTAGATCTACGCCCGACCGACGCGGCGAAGCAATGATGTTATCGGACTGTATACGGCCCGGAGGACTAATATTGATGCCGACATACGTCAGATTATGATTGATAAAAAATTAAGACACCATGCATGTGCAAACGACCCTTATACGACTGATACATATGGATGTATGAATTAAATATCTCTGCCTCATGCTAAATGCCCTGGTCGTGGCCAGCGAACAACTGCCTGGCTCCAACTGGCAGGCTGCCGTTTCCCGCAGTGTCCATCCACACTGCCGGTGTCTTCATCCCTCCTTCACGGTCCTCAGCCATTTTCATTTGGAGCGCTCTACTCTGGGGGGAGGGTGAGCCGACCGCGGCGCCTGCCTGTCTAAGCTACATCCACAGCTTCAACACACCGCCCACCTTGGAAGGCTGCTACTCGTTCAGGCGAGTCCACTTCCGAATGCACGAATACAGGGGAGGTCGTTTCAGATTTATTTTATCACGTCTGCCTGGGAGGAGATAGGCAAGCCGGCTCTGTCGTTTGCGCGCACTCCTACACATTCTGGTTGGGAGCTGTGAGTGGCGCACGATACAGATAGCATACAAATATGTCAAAATATAATTTTACAATGGTAGCTTTACTTGGCAGTGAAGTGAAGTGCTGATATTTAGGTCAGCACTTACTTGGTCTTTAGCACTGGTGAGAGGTGATATGATGTGAGTATGGATCAGCACCATAATGCAGAGGAGAGGAAAACGGGAGATCCCTGACGAAATCTGTTGACCCGCGGCATAGTCCGGCGGGTTTCTTACATGCGAAAATCCGAGGACTGACCCTCCGGTTGTTTGGCAATGAAGGTATATGAAAGTAAGAGTGACAAGAAAACTTCCATAAAAGATAATAAACTTGAGTAATCCTGAACTGTAGTTATTTTCTGTATCATGCAGGTTCAATTTAGAAGAAACGTTACGGATACACACTGATGTTTGGATTAAATTTACATGCAACTGTGTGTAGACACATTTTTAACTACATGGGGGAACAAAATTGTAAATGATACTCTTGCACACATTTTGGTGACCTCCCGTTAAAATGTGTTTCTGTAAATAAAAAAAAAAGAATTATCAAGTATATAGAAACGCATTCAGTTTTTAATTTTCCACATTAAATTACTTATCTGGACTTACCGAACTACATTCAAAAAATTAATTGAGGCATTGTACATGGCAAGCGTGAAATTAAAAATTAGTAAAATTTTACGAATTTAAACATGACTGTACTCCATACTTTAGTTAGTTTATGATATTGTTGGCAGACATGTCTACAGCAACAGAGGCCAGCGATAGCCCCAAGTTCCATCATTTTATATATATATATATATATATATATATATATATATATATATATATATATATATATATAGGAAAAAAGATTAATGATATAGTGTTTGTGTAGTATGTGCGTCGGACTTTCTCCTCTTCGAAGTGTGTTTGGTTCCAGACATTCTTTTTTTCATTTGCAATAAGAAAACGTGTATTCTATAGGTGAAGTTCTTTGTTCAGTCTGTTTTCAGTTAAGATATTTTGAAATCAGCCTTCGACTGGTTAAATAAATAAATAAATTGCATGTTGCTACATAGAATTTAATACAAGTTCACGGCAATTAGTCATTTTTATATTTAATGTGTAAATTCTGTTATAAAACAATAATAGACAATTCCATTAATTGGTATAACAGAACCATATTAGTGATGTAATTTTAGCAGCATTTGGCTGAAGTATTTACGGCTAATTGTATGAACGAATTTCATGACTTAATCTGAGTTTAAGATGTTCACTGATTTTAGATTGCTTAAAACTGCGTTGTATTAAACAATATTTGTCCTGATCTGCTCTCAATGTTAACTTAAATTTGAACCACCGATCTTTTCGTGGTTCAGTGAAATGACCTCTGGTCATAAGCAATAACTACAGTTTTTTTCTATATGTAGGTCTATACTTATAAATTAATAATATTGAAATTACAATGCAACATAACTCCTTAAAATGTTTTGTTGTTAAGTAATAATCCCAAAAACTCGTGTGTTATGCGCTTGTCTAAATCGATCGAATAGTTTTAGTTTAGAATGTGTGTAGTTTTACTTACAATTTTAATTTAATTCACTTTATATTCAGAAACTAGAGATAAGAATCCGATTTATAAATTGTTTTACTCGCTTGAGAGTGTCCCTAGACTAAAAATTTATCTAGCAATGGATAAATGGCTATACGAACAGGAAGGCCAAAATAAAGATATGCAACAACTTCGTTTTTGAAATAGCAATAGTTTTGGTTAAGGGCACATACATTTAACTTAAAATGTCATCGAGAGAACTGGCATGTATAGCTGGTTGTGTGAATGTAGGTTATGTGCTGGTCGTTAATGTTATGTTCTAGAAATAATTTTACAGTTATCTAGGCCCTATAACTCGAATTCACAAAACAAAATCAATCTTTTCATCTGTAGCATTAAAGTTTTGCTAAGAACATTAAATTTATTTTTGGCTTGTAAATAATCATCAATGTCAACATAGGATATGCACAAGTACTTAACGCTCTAAGGTAAAATAAACACTTTTATTTCATATTTGTTTCATTGAATCGTCTAATCTTATTTTAAAATGAACTTGTGGGAATCTGCAATACATTTTTTCTGTCGCCCGAGAAGCTTAACTTTTAAAGAACTGGGTGATGAAGTGTTGATAATAATACACAAACACTTGCAATTGGTGCGTTTGCCTGTGACAAGATTAATTACTTTCTAGAATAACCTCCCCAAATCCATCCTGAACATTCCATCTCCCCTCCACCTCCTCAGTAAATAACATCCTGAAAAACATTACAATCTCTCACCAACCTAACCAGCATATGCCCCTACCCTGCTATATTCTCCTCCACATCCCTTTGTATATTCTCACAGTTGTTTCCTTTTCCCCATTACCCTCCCTTAGTTAGGTGACAATGTAAACATCCCCTTCCTTCCTCCTCATTCACAACTCTGTACATCCTTAGCAGTGATTCAAATGTCCTTCAGATTCCATTCTGATGCGGCGTAATCCAACATTAGTTGTACCACATGCAGTACTTATGCATTTTCTTTCACATCACAGCTAGTTCCCTTCTGTATCCTGTTCAGCGCACTCAATGCTCTTCTCCACTTCCTAACCACTCAACCTGTATTGTCCCCTTAAAAATACTTTACAGCACAATGCCTAAATACTTAAATTTAGTAGCTTCCTCTATCGCTTGCCCATCCCTTCTGTTAAGAATTTTCCTTATCGCTCTCTTACTAGTAAACTTTGTTTGTAGTCAAATTTAAATAAGTTAATATTTAGTAATATAAACATTCCTGTTATGAACAAGTTGCTTTTAAAATTAGGCTACATGTTATGCAAATTATTTCATTTCTGATTGTACGTAGAGACAGTGAGATCCATGAGGCTATAGTATGCAGGATTATTCATAAAGTTACCCCTTAATAACTTAATATTATTTCAATATAATGATTTCAGCTAATGAAGAGGAAATATAAAGTAGGGTTTACATACAGAAATATAAATAATTGCGTAACATCCAGCAATAGGCAGCTTACAATTTACCGTAAGTAGCTTATATTACATTACTGGTAAAAATTAGGTATACGGTTGGGACTCCATTTATTGTATTGAGTTAAGGGAGGAGAAGAACAAAATTAGTTTAACGTCTTTCTTGAGACAGTGTATTGCACTTTTGTTTGATGTTGTATAATAGTTAGGCCTACCAGTGAAATGATTTTCATACACTTTTGCTTGTACAGAAATTACTTTTCATATTTCTAAACAAGATTTTGCCTGAAAAGCAAACTAACCAGTCGCTGTTTGTACCGATGCAAGGAATAAACGCATATTTGTGGGCATCTCCAGGAAAGTTAATCTTACACAGCAAATTCGAACATTGGACCCAATCCAATCCAAAGGACAAGTGTCTGTGAATAAACTTTAACACACATGTCATACTCCAAGTAGTCGACAAATCACACACTAATGAATTCTAACAACTTTTGCGAAGTATAGAAACTATACACTACACACAACACACTATGAATGCTAGCTTCAGGTAAATGGCATTTAAAACATTCCATACATATTGAGCGAAAGTATTTTTTACACTTGTTCGAAATCATGACTTTTTTCCACAAATAATAAATAATTTAACCCGCAATCCCCGCAGCTCAACTTGTTTCCTGAATGCATTTATTATTCACTACGTTCGCATTCATACAGTATCATACTGTAATTTTCTTTTCTACCAAAAATGTCGTTTTGACCAGATTGATGAATACGTAAACAGTGCACTGTCTTATTTTTTAATGCACTAGACCAAAGATAAAATAATTTTTTCGTCAAATATAAAATATCTCTGCATAATGACGTAATTATTTTCAACCAATCAAAAAATCCAAACCCTACGGTAAATATGAACTTATAATCAACAAGCCTGAGATCATTTTATTAAACAAATCCTTTGTACAAGTAGGTTACCATTTGACCTCCGGTCAGTCTTATATTAGTTGAACTGGAATCAAGCAAATGTTTATGCAAGTGACCATTAGACAATCATTATTTAAAATAATTGTACCTTTGACGTAAAGGTACGCACTAGTTGTAGAAATAAATTACGCGGGGTTTTAAAAAATTCGCTCTTTGCCATGTTTAAGCTGTGGTTGATATGTTCTTACATGCAAAATATGACATCAAAGCGCTGCAGTTAGCTCCCTCTTGCGCTCCACAGATATCTTCCTACTACTGTTCTGATTTGCATATTATGGGTGCAGGTTAAAATCCCGAGCAGTCCAAACATTACTCGCCTTTTACGTAAAGTAACATACGTAAAATAATACCTGGTCGTGGAGCGCAAGAGGGGACATCCTCTGAGCAGTGTTGCCACATCGTGCATTTAAAATGTCGTCGTACGATATTTCACCACTCATATTTTCGTCTCCAATTCAGCCCAGGATTCGCGTGGTGTGTTTATTATACGGTAGTTTTTGGACATCCCTTTATACACGAATAAAATGTTTGTCTTGTGTGTCCGACCCGTATGCGTTATTATACCATGCATCCGATTGCAACGAACCAATTTTATGATTTGTTAAGCGTGCTCCCGGGAAGGTATTTTTTGTAAAAAAAATTTAAAAAGGTGTGAGGGGATGGGGGTTAAAATGGAGTACCAAAATTTTTTTGGCGGTGAAAAAATTGTGTTGATCTGTTAGGCGAGTGTCTATGAATGTTTCTGACAAAAATTATTTTTGGGAAGTGGAGGGAGGATTAGAAGGTACAGAGGGCAGATCGGGGTACCGAAAAAATTTAACGGGCATTGCAACGCATGCCGGGACAGCTAGTACTTTGTCTTTATATAGTGAGGGACACAAACAGAAAACAGGTGGTGAATGTAACCGGTTATGTATCATAGCCGCCATCTCTTTTTATACAAACGTTTATAAAATATTTGCGTATTATTGTATTCTATGCAGGAACAAGTTAAGTTATATACATCTGTTAACTATTGATGCAAGATACGCTTGATATAGCCTATTATGTGACACGTTAAAGGTTTTAGTTACTGGATTCAAATATACAGGGCGGGGCTGAATTCGACCGACAAACTTCGGGAGGTAATTCATTATAAAAAAAAAAACAAGTAGAGAATATAAGGGACACTTTGTACCTAAAACTAATATTAAGGACGGTATGAGACCTTAATCATGCAAAATTTAAAGTGCATTTTTGTAAAATAATGGAAATGAAGAGGCAGTTAACGATGACAAGTTGAGCATTGTTTTATACCACCGGGGCCTTGAAATACACGTTAGAACCACATCAATACCTTGCACACTAATAATAAATACTAGGGTGGCTACTTGCCACTTTTCTACCATCAGGAATTACGAACTTTTAATGCTGTTTTCTACTAGAGAAGCACGTCAGAAGTAAAAAATTTCGCCTTGTTGTAAATGCGTAGGACAAACAGTTTTCGTATAAAATTCGTAAAAAGAGTGGGCTGCAGTAAGACAGTTCTTACTACGTAGGCAATACGTTATACATGTTTGAATGGCTGGCTGCCGTGCCAACTGCTATGACTGAGGGATGGGAGAGAATGGTGGAGGCCTAACATCTCATCAACAGCTAAGATCATTAGATACAGTAACACAAAGAACTGAAGTACGTCAGAGAACCGGGAAATGAATCGACCATGACCAATATCATGGGATTCAACTCATCATTCGCCTGGAGTGAATTCGGGAAACCATGAGAAACAGGATCAAGGATGAGCGGAGTCGAGAATCGAACCCATAGATTCCTACAACGTGATACACTTGCTCCACCTCACTCTTTGACAAGAATGGAGGAATGTTGTTGAATAACATAATCACAAACAAGGTTACAGTACAAGTAACAAATTATTTTGGAACTGTCTGTGTACTAAGGTACTGCTATTTTGTAATGCCAGTTGTAACATGTAGGTTCGATCTCTTAAATACAGGCGGCGTTTAAACTTTAATTCCTGGTCATGTTAATGTCATCATTTAAATTGTATTTGTATTTTTGGTATATTGGGGCCGATTTTATTACTTAGAATTTGTAAGTGTTAATGTTAATTCATTTTTTGTTTTTATTTTATAAAGTATTCCCAGTACGTAAGTAATAGAGCAGTTTAGTGCAGCACTGGAGTGATTTGGGCGAGGTATAAAAACATTTTAAGTGTAGTAGAGGTTTACATACTATTTATCGGAGTGCAGTTGGCAAAGAATAAGTACGGACGCGACTGAAGGAAGAGACTGCTCCATGAAATGTGATGGCGATAGGATGTGTGTGAGCCACCAAGCTGCCCTGAGTCGAAGTCCTGCGCTTTTGAGGAAGGATGTCCCGCTGGTCAGTCCCGGAGGCTTGCTGAGATCCTCCCATGTTGCATCGGGAGGTTTAAAAATGAAGAATTCCCGGTAAAACCTCCATCTCAGTAGTGTTAACGTCCCGCCGCGCCGCCACGTTTCCCCGAACAGAACAGTTCAGTAATATTTTTGGACGTATTTTGTTTAAAGTCACGAGACCCCTGTAATGTAAACGGTCTACCTGAGAATAGTTAGTAAGTGAAAACTATCAGTAATTGATATACAAAATTGTGATTTTAATTTGCCGTATGTGTGTGCTGAATGTTGGTTTGTCGTCCTCAACTTTTCTATGTTATCAGAACTTTCTTAACTATCCTTATTATCACTTATACTTCTACATAGTATTTGAAAGCATTCACAACTTATTTTCTCAGTAATCCTTTCATGTAAGGTTATTAGGATGGTCAGTAAACTTTAATGAAGACACGAATTAAACGTATTATTTTATTTTGAACAGAGATTTTTGTATCGTCAGTAGTATTTTATTTTATACTGTAGTATTTGTGTGTACGACGTCATGTCACGATCTGTCTTCAATAGTCTGTTTTCTGTTTGTCCCTACATATGTTTGGTTTTCTTAATCACTAATTGCTGTGAAAATATTTCAATTATTGTAACATAAATAAGAAATATTACATTGTGTAGTGTATTTGTATCCATAAAGTTCACAGAATTCACTGTTGTGAACTCTAATACATTTTTAATGTTATAAAAGTGTTAGAGTATAATACATCTATTAAATACGATTACATGGCATTTATTTATTACGTGTTCTTCTGGAAGACCTCACAAAAATTCCAATTCGTGTCCTCACTTTTAATGTCCCACCTCAATTGTTCTAGATGTCGTAATGCTGCGGATTGATATATGAACTGCCAGAATTCATACCCCTGCTATACGAACATGTTTATTGATCAGTATGACGTAGGTACCAGAACTAGATTCTTCTCGCAACTGCCCACGACCCTCTGTTTTCGTGCGTAATCCTCGTTAGTCGACTACAGCGGTACATGTACAGGAACGTGAGGAATACGAATAGTAGCCTACGTCTGTAATCACACACTGACTTTAAGCACACACACATTATTGCGAATGTAACAGTACTCCATTGTTAATGTAAAGGGGACAGTATGTGCATATTCCGCCATTATTGTCAACGAGTGAGGTGGTGCAAGTGTATCACGCTGCAGGAATCTACAGGTTCGATTCCCGACTCCGCTCATCCTTGTTCCTGTTTCCCATGGTTTCCCGAAATCACTCCAGGCGAATGATGGGTTGTATCCATTGATATTGGTCATGGCCGATTCCTTTCCCGGTTCTCTGACATTGTTCAGTTCTTTGTGTTACTGTATCTAATGATCTTTGATGAGATGTTAGGCCTCCATTCTCTCCCACCCCTCATAGTTATATAGCAGTTGGCACGGCAGCCAACCATTCAAACGTGTATAACGTATTGCCTACGTAGTAAGAACTGTCTTACTGCAGCCCACTCTTTTTACGAATTTTACACGAAAACGGTTTGTCCTACGCATTTACAACAAGGCTAACTTTTCTACTTCTGACGTGCTTCTCTAGTAGAAAACAGCATTAAAAGTTCGTAATTCCTGATGGTAGAAAAGTGGCAAGTAGCCACCCTAGTATTTATTATTAGGGTGCAAGGTATTTATGTGGTTCTAACGTGAATTTCAAGGTCCCGGTGGTATAAATCAATGCTCAACTTATCATCGTTAAATGCCTTTTCATTTCCATTATTTTACCAAAATACACATAAAATTTTCCGTGATTAAGGGCTCATACCGCCTTAATACTAGTTTTAGGTACAAAGTGTCCCGTATATTTTCTACTTGATTTTTCATAAGGAATCACCTCCCGCAGGTTGTCGGTCGAATTCAGCCCCACCCTGTATATCCCACCCGATGTACAAAATAAGGGAATTATTTTTCCCCCCCCCCCACCCAGCCAAACCGAGAGAAACCCTGTTTACGTGCACGTATACGGTACTCATGGCCATATCGACCGCTAAACATTGTATTTCATATTAGTGAACAAATTCTCATTAAAAGCTGTGTAAGAGTGACATTCCACCATGTACGATCACCCATGTTCACAAGCAAAGAAACGTAACGAAATTTAAGTGTTTTCGATGGCACGGCAAAAGCCGCAATATCTGAAAAAAATCCATTGCGTCCTGAGAGCTGATGAGAGTGAAATTTGATACGCAATGTAATACAGATCAGCACTGCTTATTTTCTGCTTCATAGAAAGGCGTTGCTAAGAAAAAGTGGTAAGGGAAGAG
This sequence comes from Medauroidea extradentata, assembly GCA_003012365.1. NCBI lineage: Eukaryota > Metazoa > Arthropoda > Insecta > Phasmatodea > Phasmatidae > Medauroidea > Medauroidea extradentata. The sequence continues at coordinate 131,268 of PNEQ01106711.1, forward strand.
TGAGGAACCACAAAGCATTGCTGACTATGGAAGTTATTTTCCAGAAACGTAACATATAATTTCGCTATGTAAAATGAAAAATTGCACTTAGTAAAAACGTGGACAGTGTGAAAACTGCATATGGTGGGAGGAGAGAAAAATAATCGTGTCACTGCATCATAATTTCGTTCAGCTTGCGGGAATAAATCAAGAAAATCTTGTGCAAACCTGGTAGAGAAAGTTTCTACACCGTTCCCGTTTCCACAGCAACCACAGACAATATTAGGTATAAAGAAGCAAATGTGGTAGAACAGTACGAAAGTGTAGCAGGGAAAGACATTGAATTATGTAGACTTTTCGTTGACCTTAAGTTTTTTCTTAGCAGCCTGTCCAGCTAACCTCGTTAGGGACGGTGACATAGAAACGTAATGCCCCAAGTCGGCAGAAAGTGTGTCTCCTGAGGTGGCTGCTTGGACATTAAAAGATATTTCTTTAGGAATGGGTTTGAAATTAAAAAGATCTCACCATTACTACTACCAGGTTCAAGGACAGCTGCACATTTCCCGAAGTTTCTGCGATGTTATGATATGGACAGCGAAATAGCGTTACATTGATATTATATTTCAAGATTATAATTTTTGGAATACAGAAATGTCTGCTAATTTGTTATCTTTCTACCTTGAAGCAATGCTTCCCGAGATTATATATCCTAGCCGTTGCAGAAGCATGCCACTTCGGGAACCCTAGTATGTTCTGCCTAAAAAAAAAAAAAAAAAAAAAAAAAAAAAAAAAAAAAAAAAAAAAAAAAAAAAAAAAAAAAAAAAAAACGAATAACGTTTCAAAAGTCATGTAAGACATACAATTTTGCTGAGGTTTTCGTATGAAATAGGAAATATGATTTACGCAGTTTTGTTGATTGGATGTAAATGGCTATTGAAGTTAAGAAATTATTTTCTGTAGTTATAAAATGGAAGTTCGGTGTATAGGTATGTCATAATTTTCGCAAATACTAGTTTAATACATTCAATTTATAAGTGTGGACTTGTCATATTGTTGAGGAATTTTGATGCATAAAACTATATGTTTCTGTATGCAACTCTCTGTAGGGTATGCATGATTCTTCATATAATACTATTATTTTTCTGGTAACATTATTTATTTACAGGAAGAAACATATAGACGTGAGATCCATTATACATTTGGAGAGTGCTAACTATATAACAAATTGGTGATTACGATGTACTGTTTTGTATTTGTGTACTACATGAACCTTTTTGCAAAAACAATTTAAAAAATTGAAACAAAAAATAGTTATCGAAATAAATTTTGGCGAATTTCTGTATCGGCATCTAATCGTTCATAGTTCATATGAAAAACATGTGTAGGTGTTTTATGTACCCTTTTTTATGTCAGTTTTTCAAAACAAGTGTTTCAGTTAATTTGACCCAATTCAATTCTACAGTGTAACTGTGAGAGTCTGACAGGTATGTTTACTATGCAGTCTGTACAGAAACAAACGCTCAATAAGCACACTTCGCGAATATAGCGTTAAATTGGATACTAAAATGTAAGTGGCGAAATATAGTATGACGACTTTTAAATTCACAATGTGGCATCACTGCACGGAGAGTGTTATCTCTTGCATTCTACGTCCAGGTATTTTTCATGTATGTCACGTCTAGAAAACGTAGAATCATGTCTATGCTGATCGGAATTTTAACTTGCAACCATAATATGCATGTCAGAACAGTAGTAGTAAGATATGTATGATATACGTGGAGCGCAAGAGTGGACTAAGAACAGTGCTATGTTGCCACATTGTGCACATAAAAGGCCATCATACAACATTTTGCTGCAAACATTTTCGTCTCTAATGAAGCCCAGCATTTGCGTCGTGTGCTCAGTATACGTTTGTTTCTGCACATACTGTATTGGTGTTAGGTTTATGAAACATTTCACACGACAAAAGATAGGTGCTGAACTTGCGCGAGATGCCAACCTGGCAATAGAATTTCTTGCGCAAGATATTCCAGTAAAAACATTCTAGGCAGTACGACGAAATAAGAGTCTGTCCTAGTTTATCGAGCGAGTTGTATGGTTTTTGTGAATCTATTAGTTTTCTGTATTGTTCGCATGACCTACTGTATATCAACCAAACGGGTCGAAAAATTTTCACCGTACGAAAAAATTTATACATTAAGTATATATAAGTTGTAATATTAATAATTACACGTTCAAAAACTGACATTTATCAGGGAGTGTGTTGCAAGTATGAATATTACACAGATTCTATTTTTCATTACCAGATGATCAGAGAAATACTGGCATGGTTTTTGGACGGATTGGACTATGTAACAAACTCTCATTAGGATGATGAAAAGTAGAGTTTATCTTACTCGGGGTCGCAATATAAATGAGAATGCAGTGGACAAGTGCGTTTTGAAAATGAACAAGACATTGAATGGAGGACATCACGCATCTCAGAGGACGGCGAGACAAGCAAAGTTTTGGACTGGTTTAATGCACATCCAACTTTCCCAGAAACAGATAACATCAGGTTCATCGCTACAGGACTGATTGGTGACAGCACTGTGAACTGTTATACCGCTTGTGCTGTCGGGTTAAAATCGATGAGAGAAATTAAATGTGTGAGATGATAAAGGAAACCAATCTATATCTTACCAAAAAATGAACTGAGATGGCCAAGTTGCACTTTACAGGGTAGCCAAATTGATCAATATAAGGAAATAAAGGATTCCATGATTCCGTACACCGCAATAGGAATTTGTAATTTGAAGAGAGTTGAAAAAATAAAACATTTCCTTCTTAACTTCAGTGTTATGGTATGATTCGCTGCAAGAGTCGCAGCAGTAGTGTTTCTTTTGTTAATGAACTCTAAAGTATTGTGAATGAACAACAGACACGGTGTAAATAGGGAACAGAACACAGTGATCTTGTAATTAACAGCACCTGTATTATCAAAACAAACCTACAAATTATTACTTTATCGAATTTCAAAGTACTCTTTGCTCATTGACTTCAAAAAGGATAACATTTATCCAAATTTGAATGTATATAACTTTTTGTGCATAAAAGGTATTGTGTTTCCCGGGTAATGTTCCATATCCTAAAATCTTAACAAACAAATTTCAAATTGTAAATTTTCCCATTAAGCCTATATATTAGAAGCAAAATAGTTTTTCATGTACCCGGAAGAAACATGAATACAATTCGTTCATATATGCATGTTATATATAGAGGGTTTCTTCTGCATCGTGTATATTGGCCTCCACAATGTACATACCATGACATTTTTGAACATGCCTAGTCTATGTCATAAACTCCTGCTCCAAAATGTTGCTAAACTTGATATAGTGCAGCTGTTCTGAAGGTTGTGAACGATGGCGAGGATGAAAAACGGTCGATCTGAAATGATCAAACATCTGTAGTTTTGCCAAGGAAGTTCATGCACAAACACTACACTGATTGAATTTGAAGACTAAATAGACGAAACTTAAGATGCCGAATACCCACACGAAAAAAAAATCTAATTTTTAAAAACTGAAAATGCTTTAACTAATGTTGGTTTCTATTTGTGCTTAGTATTGTTACAAGTTTGAGAACACACAAACTTTATGTGTGGGCAATTCCCATGAGTTCTTTGGGATAGAGGTCTTATAATTACAAATAAAAGAGTTAAATTAAGTACTGGATTTAATAGCTCACAAAGCTACGAAATACACAAAACAGTAATCAACTAGAACTCTCACAACACAATTAGTTATGCACACAATTACTCCTGTGTCACAGACACATTAATTAACTTTGACAATTAAA